>NW_019293709.1:0-10460 GCF_000500325.1 Leptinotarsa decemlineata
TAGATGAACATCTGAAAGTTTTGGTAATAACGTATCACATCGCGTCTTGGGTTCATAAGGTTTGTTTTTGACTATTTCACGTACAGTTGAGAAAGAAATTTCGGTCAAATCTGATGTTGCTTGTGATAGTTTGTTTCTCTCGAAACCTAATTTGAGATGTAGATTCTTGAATACATTGAATTATACTCTGTGTTTCAATATTCAAATGCATCCAAATTTTATTCACTGGTATCTCTTTTTCGCATTGTTCACCATCGCTATTGGAATCACTACACTGGAAAAAGTCTGCGTTGATATCACACTCGTTATTACTATTAGTACTTGTCCAAGAACGCCTCATTCTGAAAAGATAACAAAAATTTTAAGTAATTCTAACTGCACCAATATCGAATTTCAACACTTAAATCGCAATTAGTTCCTGAACTGAATACGACGGCGATAACCATCGCCGCAATCCCCGATTTTTATTCGTCACCATAACATGACTTCAAATTTAATTTTATGACTCTTCAGACAATCATAAAACTTGGTTAGTAAAAATTATCCAATACGAACCGCCAAATCTACAGTCCACGTGGAGTAGTTTGCTGCCGGTTAATTTCTATGTATTGGATTTTTCAGCCTTTGACAGTGTCGCCAACTTTAAGAGGACACAATATCGTTCACTTCGACTATACAGAATATCCAATTTGGCATGAGTTGTGTAGCTGTTGAAACCACATGTTGTTGGTGTTCATACCATCTAATTTATGCCAAAAGAATTGTCAATCATAGACCTTCAGTATTCGCCGTTGACAGTAATGGCTTGGCCAACGTCGTTCCCAAAGAAATATGGACCGATGACGTCAGCTCAAAATCCACACCAAACAGTGTTTTTTTTGAGATGCATTGGGCGCTATTGGATCTCATGTAGATTAGTATCGTCCCAAATTCCCATACCCATTCATCCTAAAATGGGCCTCATTGCTGAAGATGATTTTTCGATGAAAATTAGGATCAGTTGCCAACTGCTCCAGAGCCCATTAAGCGAACACACTTCGTTGTCTATGGTCGTTTACCTTTAGTTCCTGAGTCAGTTGAATTTTGTACAGGTGCAGGCCCAAGTAATGACGCGATGATTTTTTCAGAAGATTTTGCGTTCCGTCGAGTATTGTTCGATCTTGTAAAGAAACGTTAGAGCTTTTGATAGAAAAACACTTTCCTGGAAATCTGACTCTTGATAACAACATACCTTCCATCTTTGAGGGCGTTAAACGCTCAAAAAGAATGATTGGAATATCGTCAAAAAAGTTATCACAACACCGGCAGTTGAATTGACGATGGACGTTGTTTACAGTCGGTGCCTGAATAAGCAGATGACTGTCAACCCCAGTAAAATCGTTTAGTGACAATCTCACAATGAAGTGTTGAATACGTTATGATCCCCTTCACCAAGAGGAGAAAATTGGACGATCTAACGCCACTTTTCTTCAAAGATGAAGTCATTCCATTTGGAACAGAGATGAAATATTTTGGCATTGTCCTTGATAAAAAACTCACCTGGAACGCTCATTTGGAAAAAGGTTTACACAAAGCCAGACTATCTCTATGGACATATCGAACGATATGTGGTAAAACTTGGGGTTTAAGTCCCGAACAAATCCATTGGATTTATGTGATGATTGTCAGACCAATGATCACATGGTGCAGTTGCCTGATGGCCGAAGACCCGCCCCAGGTAAAGCTCTCTAGCTTATAGAGACAGGCTTGTCTGACCATCAGTGGTGCCATCAGTACCATACCGTCAGCAGCCATTGGAATCCTTCTAGACCTACCTCCTCTCCACATTTTTCTGGAGAAAGAGGCTAGATGGACTACACATAGACTTGTGCACATTGCCAATTGCACAAATCGATTTAATGCAGAGTGCAGTAATCCAGTGACACTGGAAGTCACAGCATTCTGGAAATGACCTCTGACTTTATGCCTACAACTGTCAACTACGAACTACCTTTTAAAGTATTGTTTCCGAGCAGAGAAGACTGGACCCTTCGGGAGAAGGAAATATTAAGAGCAGATAGTTGTTGGCTCACAGATGTATCAAAACCACCTTCCGGTTCTTGCGCAGGTGTTTTCAGTCGCAGACCCAGGGCATATATATCAAGCTGCCTAACCTATGCGACTGTATTTCAAGCGGAAATTTTTGCTACTGCATTGTGTGCGGAGATATTGGAAAAATCCAACTTCATACACAAGTCAATAAAAATATTCTCGGACAATCAAGCGGCGTTGAAAGCTCTTGGTTCGAACCGAGCAACGTCTAAATTGGTAGCAAATTGACAAAAACGACTCTCTTCGATAGGAAAACTTAACAGATTGTCTTTGGTCTGGATTACTGGCCATTGTGGCCTGGAAGACAATGAGGCTGCTGATTCTCTTGCAAAGGAGGGTGCTGCAAGCAGCTTCATTGGGCCAGAACCTGTCATTGGCATCGCTTTAGTCTTTGCCAACCAAAGATTGAACATCTGGATGGCATTTCACCACGTTTCACCAGCTCAGTTGTCGTCATCAACACATGATTTTACCCAACGAACCTTTGAATTTGTAAAAGTTGATAAAACGTTCATGAATCATATTTTACCCATATGAAAAATTCAGGTTTGTATGGCGTTTTTTTGAAAATTCTTTGTATATACGACGAAAGATCATTATATATTAGGTAACGAACCTGAAGGGTCTCAGATGAATCATAGATATATAATTTTTACCCCAATCGATATGTCTCTGAATATAATGAGAAAAACATTTTTAGGAAACCGCGAAAATGGGAATAGACTGCAAAAGACTCAGAAAATGATATTGACGGAAATAATATTGACTGATACGGATAATGAATTATTTAGTCAGCTCTAGATACTGAATTTCATGATATACTCGTTGAGTATATGACGAATTCCTAACTACTTAAAATGAAACTAAAATAAATTTCAATTACAAATGAACAATATGAGTGGAAAATAACAGCTACATATAATTTTAAACTCAATATTCAACATCATCATCAACAATCATTGTAGAAATAGATTTATTCCCAATTGCAGCAAAGTTTCAAATTAAACAGTGTAAACCCACGTTAACCAAAAGACGAAAAGTAGAAAAAAATCCAATTTCTTTATCATCATGAAGTTTATCTTTCTTATAAATGTTCAGCTAAAGTAACTGTGTCTCATTTCCAATTTGTTTAACAATGTTGCCGTGCCTAACGAATACTCTTCCATTCCTAGACCAGACAGCATTCGCTGCAAATTTCTTTTTGGCATCCATCTGCAGTTTATAATTATGTCTAGACAAATATCCATTGATGTATATGCCTGTTCCTTTCAAAGCCGACCTGGCCCGGTACACTTCATCTCTTTTGAGGAAGAAAATGAACTGTACTATGACTGTTCTATGTTTAGACTGATTAATCTCACCAACTACTTTTCCAATCCTAAATAGATTATTTAATTCCCATAAGGCATATTTTACATGCAATGAGTCATTAATAAGAGTTAGTACCTTGGATGTAAGATTTTCATTTTGCTCTTCTTTTATTCCTGCTAGTCTCAGAGAATTTAATTTCAAACTCTGCTCCATAATATTCTGCCTTTCGTTCACCAAATTAACACCTTTATCACTTGCCTTCATGATTACCTCCATTGAAGATACCTTTTGGATGACATCATTCAGTGTAATCTCCATGTTCCTCAGTTTTTCGTCAATTTTCTCGCCAAGTTTCTCAATCAACTTTAGTGCTAATTTGCTGATCATAGTATCAATTGTTTCATTATCGAGAGAAATTGTTCCAGTGTTACTCCGTCCTCTTGTTTCCATTTTGATTAAAATATGAGGTACAGTTCTGGTAACAGTGCTTTAGAGGTTTGGAATGACGTGATCGATTGAATACAAAGTTTATCAATCACACTGTTAAATAATATAACATTTAATTGTTCTTTATATGCTCACTTCTCTCTACTGCCAATATATTATGCAGATACCAGTCTTGATAGAAATACCACTTAAACTGTCAAATAACCACGAGCCCCTTCTACTAGATGTTCACAGTGCCATGTCTACCAATGTTTATAACAGATATCAGATAAGATATTGTTGAAAAACAACAATAATCTCAGTTCTTGGACAGTAGGGACTAGGATAGGGACTAATATGTGCCCTTATTGATTTCCAGACGCTCTAGCAGGTTCAGTTTATGTCATTTATTCTCTGTGTCGTAGTTGGTGTCGAAATTGTGATTATTCTCCAGTAGGTGGCAAGCATAGGCGGAGATTTTCGATTTGAAATTTTTTGAAGTCCTTCCGATATAACTGTGTTAGCTAGAACATGAAGAACCTGGTCAGAAAGGTTTTCAATTAGTGCAAGGAATAACATTTGAATGCGTATAATTGATGTATACGAAGGCATCCAAGGAATGAAGAACAAGTATTCTTATGGTCCTGTTGGTATACCAGCTGAATTGATAATCATAAAATGAGTTTTGAACTCTAGAAGACCAATTCCACATATGAGTGGCAGCTTTTGTGAAACAATCACGATTTCAACATTAACTACGACATACTCTATACAGAAAATAAACCTGTTGGAGTATCTGATTTGAGTGATCGGGTTTCTGGAAATCTATGACTTCAAACATTCAAATTTCCTACTGAACGACCATCAAGTGGTTAACTATTTGTTTGAAGGTGATTGACAATGTTTCATGATGAATTTCACTAGTTCGGACTTCCATTGTCTACTATATAAAATGATTTGAAATCCCTGAAACAACTAGGAAAGAAGCATTAAAAATGAATAGCTGAAAATGACAATTATATTAAGCAAAATAAACCTGAAATGAGATAATAGTGAAATAAAATAAAAGTAAAAATAGAACAATTGAATAAATGAAAATAAAGAACTGAGAAAAGAAAATGAAAATGAAAAGTGGAGAGATTCCAAGTCACGATTCTTAAGTCGGTTTTCGCCATCATCAATTTTGTCTTATTTTATAAACTTCTGAATAACTTCAACACCATTTTAACTTTCTTGCATAGGATTCTTTTTGTTACTCGATTTTAAGTGAAACCTTACGGTTTTACCAAATGATCTTTGACTTTTCATTGATCTCAATCATGAACAAACTTGGAAAATCAAAACTAATCTTATGAAAACTCTGCTAAAAAATGTGAATAGCTGAATATGTGCACTTCTCTGATTTACATTTTTTGTTGAAAAGGAACCAATTCTATAGATTTTTTCCGGATATATGATTGATCAGGAGTATATAAACTGACTTGTGGCTCTTGCCCAAAATTTTATAATGGCCAAACAGGGAGAACATTTTCCCAAAGAATTGAAGAACATAGTTTTGTAAATAGAAAGACCAATTTCACATTCGCAAACCACCTTTTAGCAGAACAGAAGGATATGAGTTCAGTCATGAATACGATGTGTTACATTTAGAAGAGGAGAGTTTGAAACTCAATCTTCTAGAATGTTTAGAAATCAATAGATTCAGGAATTCGGGTAATTAACTGAATGATCAATCAGAATTGAATAAAATAACTATCCGTTACTGAATATTTTTTCAAATGTGGAAACTGGGACATAATCTCAGGTAATTTAATTCACTACAAACTCAGGTAAAAACCAGGTATAGTCGAAGTAACCGGTTTTGTGAATAGTTAAAGGTGTCGGCGCCCTTAAAGGCAAAAAAAACGATACAAAGAAATGATGCCGCTGCCAACTAGTCCACGAGGACTGAAGAATCGGCGGTTTGTATTGGATAATTTCTATTACCCGAGTTTTAATTTTGACTGAAGAGTCATAATATTGAATTTGAAGTCATGTTACGGTGACGAATAGAATGCGAGGATGGTTAGAAGAGTCATATTGTCAATGTTCAGTTCAGGAACTCATCGTGATTTGAGTGTTGAAATTCGATATTGGTGCGATAATTACTTGAAATTTCTGTTATCTGTTTGAAATGTGGCGTCCTTGGACAATTACTAATAGTAATAACGAGTGTGATAACAACGCAGACTTTTTCCTGTGTAGTGATTCCAATAGCGATGGTGAACAATGCGAAAAAGAGATACCAGTGAATTAGATTCAGATGCATTTGAATATTGGCACACAGAGAGTATGTTTCAATGTATATAAGAATCTATATCTCAAGTTTGGTTTCGAGAGAAACAAACTATTACAACCAACATCAAATTTGACCGAGATTCCTTTCTCAACTGTACGCAAAATAGTCAAAAACAAACCTTATGAACGTAAGACGCGATGTGATACGGGAGAACTGAAATCTTTAGATGATGATCTAATAAAATCATTGAAAAAAACAATATACGACTGTTAGAAAAGCAATTAGATTACTACAATTGAAATCATAAGGAAGAAAATGGTACTGCCGGCCATGACGTGAGCTGCTGTAACAAAAGTCTTCAGAATTGGATGAAGAAACTAGGATTTAGATTTAAAATAATGAACAAACGTCAAGCAGTTATGGAAAGCAGAAGAATTGCGTAACAAATACTCATAACAAATAACTAAATATAGACAAGAACAACGACAAATTTTCTATTTGAACGAAACTTGGTATAAAACTCACGACACAGTTACGAAAGGATGGACTGATGGTTCGAGAATGTGTACGCCTAAGATGCTTGCCAACAAAGGATTGCAACCAATCATTATGCATTGCGAAGAAGTGAAGGATGGGTTCCGAATTCATTGAAATTATGTGGAAAAAACTTGAGGACTTCAATGTTGACTAACATAAGAACATGGAAGCTAATATTTTTGAGGAATGGTTCGAAAACACATTGATCATTCGCGACAGCTCATCAAAGTACCAAATAAATCTTCCAAAGAAAGGAAGGAAGTAATCAATTTGAAAATAAATAACTCTATACATGGATGTGTAGATCATGCAAAGAAGTAACTTTCAGACATAAACTGAAAGAAAGTCCTGAAAGAAAAGAAAAAAATCTTTCGGAATACTGAATTATACAGAAGATACTTTTCTCTACTTAGTTTGTATTTTAAACATTCGTTGTGGAATAAAAATCAGATATCATTCACATGAGTTTTACTTTAAATGAATGGTAACAAATTGCACTTCAGAATTATTTTCAATTATCACTCAGTTATTTGAATCCCTCCTTTTCCACTCATCTATACAAACAAAATTTCATTTTGTATACCGTATGAGAAATCATTTTGCATACCGATTTTTCTCGACCATTCATAATTCGCCACGAATGTTCCCACAATTTTTTCGTATTGATAAGATTGTAATTCATGATAAACGCGACCGATTTCAGGAATGAATTATAGAGTGTGCTTCCGGTGAAGTGGATGGTATTAATTCACAAATACAAAATCCATTAGTGGAGGTCGCTGTATCAATTCTCCCTTAAAGAGGATTATCCGATTAGAGAATCACATCGGTCGGTGCAATTGAGATTATGTAATATGGTCTTGGATATCACTGGAGGTCTTACTGGTGAGCTCAAGTGTGTGGAGTATTAAGGACAAAGCTGAAATACAAGAACGCATATAATCTGTAAGGGATTATTTTGCAGTGTTTCGAAGTTAGTTTACGATGTAATGGAATAATGTACATGAAACGTTATGAATCACTCCGAAATGCCCGTTTGTTCTCTGTTTTGTGCTAGGCAACATTTTGGAAATGATGCTGAAAACTTTGAATTGGAATGAAAGCAAGGTTTCTATGCAAAATAAATATCCCGTTCCCCCTTTTTTTTAAAAAACACTTTAACGTTATAAGTACGTCTATTTATCGTGGATCGTTCTGGAGAAGATAACGAAGTTGTGAAGTATGATAATGAAGTAATAAAGGTCGTCTATTTTAGAACAGTTTGTTGAGTAAAGTATTGGTGAACTGAGAAAAATTTTTAATCATATTTTTTTGTATCATTCAATAAATGTACCATATATTCGAAGATTCGGAGGCATAACATAATTTATGAATCATTGAAGATTTTCAATAATTGAAACCAACTGTACTGAGAGAAATATTTTGTAAATCTAAAGCAAATGGAACTTCAAACGTTCAAGCCAGTCTCTATATACCTACACAGTAGGTTTAATGGACTGACGCCTATCAGAAAACAACTACTCCCCTGGCTAATACCACGAAAGGCGTTGGATTATATCCGACAGGCGTCAGTGCAAGAATCTTTACAGAAAATGTCCTGCATATGCAATTGGCAATACAACTGAAAGAGTCGACCTTCAATTATGAAACGGGCACACTTGCAGACCGGTTTCGGGCTCATTAGCCACTCATCACTGCAAGATAGTGACCATCATCGACCTAAAGTCAATGATATTCCACAATTGGAAAATGGAATTCTTTCAGAGTATTTCATTCCTCTTCCGAAGTTGAAGCGAACATCACAAAATGTCACTCCATCTAATGGACGAGGTACTATCCAACGCCTTTCGTGGTATTAGGCAGTGGAGTAGTTGTTTTCTGATAGGCGTCAGTCCACTAAACCTACTATGTAGGTATATAGAGACTGGCTTGAACGTTTGAAGTTCCATTTGCTTTAGATTTGTTTACTGCCAGTCTTCAAGCATAGCCCACTGACTAATCACACGCAGTAAACAGTGTTCGTCTCTTTCTACGTGTCCGCGTTCGCGTGTACAGGTAATATGTCAGGTAACAACAGGTAACATGTCAGTCCCTTCCATCACAGTAGCAGTGTTTTGTTTTGTCGTTACCGCATAACTTTCAAAGAGATTGTAATGAATCTGAAGCCGGCCCTGACCGATGTCCCAGTCAGCAAACGCATGACGCATCGCGAAACAGCACGAAAGGTCCGGATTGGTCCCGAAATCCGCAGAGAGATCCGGAACGTTCGTTGACGATATAAAAAGGTCGCTCTCCGTCCCGAGGAGTAGTCTCTCCGACGTTGTACTCATTTTACACCAGTGACCTTCCGAGGCCTGAGCGTGTAAAGATATCTCTCTACGCCGATGACACGGCTCTCCTCTCATCTTCCATGGGTCGGGAGCTCGGTGTCGTCTATATGCAACGTGCATTGGACGACCTCGAGCGAGGGAAGGGAGCCAGGCTTCAACCTGAATAAAATCAAGATGGATTTCGGCCGAGGAGTAGTCTGTACTTAGAAAGTGAATCGTGCGTTTAAAGAAAGGAATCTAATTGTGAAGATAAATTAAGCGTTAGTTACTAAGAGTTGTATATAAATTAGTTGTGATAGTGAAATATTGTTAAAAATAAATTTGATTAGGACAGTTAATTCTTTAATTCGTTACAGTATGTAAAAAACACTTATTTTTCGCATAAAAAGTGCACACAGTATTGTTGTTAAACCTTCTAGACATTGTTTATATGTTTTTTTGAGGATTTTAGCGGTATTTGATTGTATTAACTCATCAAATATAAAAATATAAATGTCAGTTTCAAGTCCTTGAAAAATCCAAATATGGACAAATCATAGTATCCAATTATGGAATATTCCATAATTGGTTGTTTTAAGTATCAGCTGATTAGATGATTGTGTTAATTATAAATTGAAAGTATTTTACAATTTTACATCAGAATGGCTGGCGTCGCCGTTACACCAATGACAACCTTCCCAACCTTTAGAAGAATCGATGGCCAATCTTAGAACACCTGATGATGGTAAGCCTTCAACTGAAGTTTCTACATCCAGATAAGATACAAATATTGAACTTGTGCCCTCAACTTTTGGAATTTCTCGCTGTAGTTTAGCACTTGTTTCTCCATATGACATCAGTCCAGTACCAAACAAGAAAAGGAAACCTTCTGATAGAGGAAGAAAAACATCTGTTGCAGGAGTCATCACATCTTCACCTCACAAGAACGACCTCATTGTAAAAATTAAGAAGAAAGAAGAAAAAGAAAATAAATGTTCAAAGAAAAAAATCAAAAACAGAACGAGGAGAAAGCAAAAGGAAAAAAGTTAAGAGAAGAGATTAAGCCTAAGTCAGCTTCAAATGATGATGAGGAGATGATGCTGTTTGATACAGACAGTGAGCCCCCGATGCCTTGATAGGAAATACAGACCCAGACTCTGAAGATTCGGAGTGTATTTTCTGTGGTATGCTAAGCACATAATGATTGCGCAGGACCAGAGTCTTATGCCTGGATTAGTGATTTTTGCAAATAATTTGTGTTCCTTTCTATGTTATAGCAATGTTTCCAAAGAATATCGTTTAGGTCAAAGTTAAAATTTCATAGTGTTTATAGTATTCCATATACAGGCTGATTCACGGTGGATGGCACATTAGACGTTTCTGGTGAACCAGACAACGGATCACTTTGAAAATTTAATGGAGGGCATATTCGGACATTCTCTAGCCAACTAAGCTGCTGAAATTTGCTTTCTTTCTATGTTTCTATTAGAAAGCAGTAGCAACTTTGA
>NW_019293709.1:10566-29343 GCF_000500325.1 Leptinotarsa decemlineata
GATAATTCACTTTCAATCTTTGTGACTTGTTGTCGATCATTTAAATAATCTTTAAACCAATTTAGCACAACCCCTTTAATCCCAATTAATTCTAATTTTTTTAAAAGGATATTCCTATCAATTGTCTCGAATGCTCTTCGTAAATCAAGAAAAACTGCAACAACGTATTCTCCCTTATCAATTGATTGTATCCACTTGGTAACAGTCAGTTGTAGAGCGGTTTCACAGGAGAAATTCTTTCGAAATCCAGATTGGTTTGTTATTAGGATATTGTTCTTGTTAATATATTTCATTAGTTGATCGTATACAGCCATTTCCAACAATTTCTCCATTCCCGGCAGAGTATTAATGGGACGATATTCACTTGATTTATTTGTGTTTGGAATTTTAGGTATCGGAACAACAGCACTGACTTTTAATGCATTAGGAAATTGTCCATATTGTAGGGAAATATTTACAAACTGCAATAGTACATGCCCAATAACACCAAAAGTATATTTTATAAATTTAATATCGACAATTTCTGCCCCAGATTTGTTTTCCAAGTTGTTGATTATTTTTTTTTGACAACTTCAGTACATTGAGGTAAATCTTGTTTTTCAAACATTTTAAAGACTGTTGCTTTACCTCTCCTGTAAAATACAGACGTCGTATCATAGCCAGTTATTGCTTGTAAAACTAGTACATGCACACAATTGAACAGGGAGACAGATGTTGGCTCAAGGTTACACTTGCGTGCAAATTAAGGGACTGGATTTCATTCTACCTGATATTCTTATATTTATACTTATGTATAACAATAGAAAAATATTTTTAGTTAAATTACAACTTCAGAGATGTATGAACGTGGCATACTTATGCATATAATGACGATTACTTACAACTTTTACAACTTTTTGACTCGTCGTATCTCAGAAACGGTGGCTCTAATGTAGAGAATTTCATGATATACAATTTTTATCTGAGATTATTTCATGATAAAACTTACGGTTTTCCTGAAAATCGCGAAAAACCAATTTATTTCGAGATTTTGACCTTTGAATAAATTTTTTTCCAGGCATCGCAATCATTCGAAATTTTAAAATCTTATTTTTAACTATGTTTCGAACAATTACACGTATTTGCAGCTTGTTGTAAATTCATGTACCTTCACTCTCATTTTTTAGTCTAATTTGACCAGATAATAACAAGTCTTCTGATTGTATGAATAAGAAAACTGACATTGATAATCTCAGCAGTATATACAGTAACTTACTGGAACTACACCAAAAAACACATGATAATAATGAAAATTGTATCAATCAACTCTCTCTTTAGAGTCAAAGATTATCAAATCATCATGCCCATTGAAAAATAACATTTATGTGAAGGTATGGCATTTGTCAAATCCAAAAAATCCATACATGTTTAACTTTCTTTCGTCAATTTATATGTTCAATTCATTGTTTTCCACTCATTTTTACTGTTAGTATGATTTGTAATGTTATTTATTGGCAAAAAAAATCCACAACTCAATAAATTATAGGCCCTGAAGAAGCTTCCCATTAGAAGCGGTAGCTTGGCAAAGTAGAGCAGAGTTTTGACTTTAAATTTTTTGACTGAGAGACCCCGTTAATCCATTTTACTGTACATTTCTCCAGTCGCTGAGATTATCGACTCAAGATTAGGCCAAGTTATCTCTTCTCCCATATAATTCAAATTACATTTCCGTTTTGTTTCTAACCAGTTTGAGTTTCACTCAAATTGTATTTTGTGTTATATATAATGCACCAACTTTTACACGAAATAGGTTTTTTTAGAAAGCCACATAATAAAAAAGTCTGCGATCCGATAAAGACATTTTACAGAGCCCTGTAGAATCTCAAGACTTATTGAGATCATCGATCACTTTTTGTTTTCGAAATCCCCACGATTTGGCTCAGGAAATAATGAAACGTAGAATGGAATCACATAATTGCATGGTTCCAAATCTACCATAAAAAGAATAACCCTTGATATTCCATTGTAGGGCTTTTGCTGAAACGGAATAAATTGGTGCCAGAACAGGTCGACCTGAAAGTAGGGAATAATTGAGCCGAATTGCCTTTACGTCTGTGATTTTACGGTCGGAGGATTATTATTTGTCGTGCGTGTGTGAATTCCTGGAAGATTCCCTCGAAAGATTTCCGTACCTCTGCCCGCCTTTCTAACATCATCGTCGTTCCTCGATGCTGACTGGGCATTACGTGTCGGATCTGAAGATGTGCCACCATTACGGATCGGAACACCGGATATTTTTTATCGAGGCATGAGACGCGCTCTATTTTTTTACTTGCCTTTACAGTGAATGAAAAATGAAGCAGTTGTTAGCGATAACACACATTTTGGTGTCTTGGAATACTGCACTCTTAGAACAGTCGTACACTGACTATTTTACTCAAGCAAATATTCATTCATATGAAATAGAATATATTATTTTTTATGAGAACCCGCAAACAAACAATTATTCTGTTGCAGTAACTGAAACTTTCCAACACGTTCGATTTTTCTGGAACCTTATTGGTGCTGCACATGTTCATACCTGTCGCCGTACACTAGCGATTGTAAAACTGCTTTTATTATTTTCTGTAATAAATTGATGGATGTAGCCGGTATTCCTCAGGGATCCATATTGCCTCCTACCCTCTTTTATTGTATATCAACGACTTATTGGAAAAAACGAAGAATCTAATATGTTGCTTTGCAGACGACAGCACACTTGTCTCGTCATTCCATTTGGATTCCAGGACATCGGTTGCGGACGCACATCTTCACCGGCAGCAGAAGGTTGCATTTCTAAATGAGGATCTAGAAGTGATTTCGAATTGGGGTCAAAGTAACCCGGTACAATTCAATGGTACAAAAACCGAGGCAATAATAATGTCAGGACAGACCATTCCGTTTTCTGCTTCGATAAGTTTGTTGGGGGTTAAAATGGACACCAATATTTCTTGGTACAATCATGTCGCTGAAATTGCAAAGGCTCAAAAGTCAAAGTCAAAGTCAAAATATGGTTGTCAAGTTATAATTATTCGAGTAATGTTCTCGAAAACTATAAACTATAAAATAATATACATTGGCAGGTGTTGTTAAATAAAATTTCAGGTAGTTATTGAACATATGTATAAAGAACAAAAAAATAACAAAAACATTAGTCTTTACATAACACAATACATCACTTGCACAAATATAGCCAATAAGAGTTTATTTGGAAAATTTTCACTATTCATTACATAAAACTAGTCAGCCACAAGTCGAATCAAAAAGTATCTTGGTAGTACTCTGATGAATTATAATAGGCTCTCTCACAAAAAAATCCTTCAAAACTTCCCTAAAGTTTACGTTATTGCATGCAAATTTCAGATTTGATGGAAGGTGATTAAACATTTTTGACCCATTATAAACGAAAGAGTCTTTAATGAGGGAATATTTTGGAATGGGCAAATTAAAGTCGTTTTTTTTGTCGAATGGCGTTTGTGTTAATTGAAAATCGATTCTGATGTTTTGCTATGAGACATATAGTTTCAATAATAAAAATATATATTACAGTGAGGATTTTCTTTTCCTTAAACAATGGTCTGCAAGAATCTCGTGGTTTTGCTTTACACAGAAAACGTACAGCTCTTTTCTTGTAGTGTTGTCACAGTACATGCACCCCAGAAAGGAATTCCATATCGTAGATGAGATTCTATGAGAGAGTGATGTGTTATTTTGGCAGCAGCAAATCCCAACTCATAAGATGTCAGCCTCACAGCATAAGATCCTGAGGATAACTTTGATTTGAGACTCTTGAGACTCTTGATATGGTCTTCAAATTTCAAATCACTGTCAATAGATAGTCCCAGAAATTTGATTGATGGTTTATTCTCAACAAAGATGTTGCCAATTTGTAAATTGCTGATGGAACATTTGAAGCAAATTACGTTCGTATTAGAGATATTAAAACTGAGAAGATTTGCGTCACACCATCTTTTTATATTGCTAATATCATGATTTAATACTGTTTGAAATTCAGCGGGATTTTGATCATGCCATAAAATTGTAGTGTCGTCAGCGAATATTGTGAATTCTCCTTTGATATCAATAGATGTCAGATCATTCATATACAAAAGAAATAATAGTGGACCTAGGACTGAGCCTTGTGCAACTCCACAGTTTATTTTTCCTTCTTCAGAATGATTAGTCGTTTCAACAACTTGACTATGCTCAGATAAATAAGGTTCAAACCAATTGAGACTTACACCTCTTATACCATACTGTTGTAATTTCCGAAGCAGTGTACCATGACTAACACAGTCAAACGCTTTCGATATGTCACAGAACACAGCAGCTGCAATCTCTCCATCATTTAATTTGTTATATAGACTGTACAATAATGAAAAAATGGCATTATGAGTGTTTTTTCTAATGTGGAATCCAAACTCACATTTGTTTAATATCTGGTTTCTCAGAAATGAACTAGTCTTCTCTTGACTAGTTTTTCTATAATCTTTGCAAGTGTTGTTATTAAAGAGATAGGTCGGAATTTAGAACAGATGCCAATATCTCCACCTTTATGGAGAGGAATGACAATAGACGTTTTGAGAAAATTTGGAAAAATTCCTTTTTTATATGAGATATTTATTATGTCAACTAGTACTGATAAAGCATTGTCTGGTAGATTATCGGAAATATTCAAAGAGATGTCGTCAATTCCTGAAGTGTGTTTATTTTTCATCTCCCTAAAGACTCCTTTCAATTCTGAGAGGTTTGTGTCATATAGAATAAAATTATCTGCTATATCAATATCGATTAAATTATCAAGTGGATCATAGGGAATGTGAATATTTTCAGTTAATTTTTCTCCTATCATGCAAAAATAGTTATTGAAATCGGTGGATGATGATGGAGTCTCCAATTTTTGCTTTCTACTCTTTCCCATGAGATCATTAATTATCTTCCATGTTTCTCTTGACTGCTTCTCTTGGCTGCTTCTCAACAGCTTGGAACACTGTTGCGAACCAGAAAACTGTAAATATCTCAGCAACTTTTGATGCTTTATAAAGCTCAGATCAGACCTTCTTTAGAGTATTGTTCCCATGTATGGAGCTCCGCCCCTGAGCATACCCTGAAGCTGCTGGATTCCATCCAGAAAAGAGCCATCCGACTGATTGGAGACGCGAACATCACATGCAATCTTGATAGTCTGGAACTTCGAAGAAATGGGGATTTGTCTCTCCTCTATAGATACTTTCGCGGGAAGTGTTCAAGTGACTTGACACATTTGATTCCACCAAGAGCGGTACATATCAGAAATAGGCGAAGGACTGTGGCTCCTCATCGTTTTGAGGTTCGACTCGGTACACCTCGAATGTTTTTGCCAAATAAACGAGTTTGAGTGATGAAACAAGTTCAATTGAAAACTATAGGAGTATATTGATTCAACTGATTCGGAACGTTTACTTGAGATGTAATTCGCACGTGTGAATCAAATTTTGACTGTTCGAAGGTAAACAGTTTCATCAAGGATCAGTCAGTTTTATCAGTATAATATCAAATGATCGGACAGAATAAACCGGTATTATTAGTTGAAATACGGAAAACGCCACATATTCACATGTGAAAAAAAACAAATTGATTTTGTTTTGTCATTCTTCCACATTTGATCAAATACAACGCTGTTTTCGGTTCCAATTACTGATTGATTATTGAAAGTGTAAATATCTCTGGTGAATTTTTTTTCTTGTTGATGTAGCTTACAGTTTATTTCAATTGCTCGAGAAAAGAAAGTTATGACAAGCATACAAAAATGTTATATTTATTATTGTATAACAAGAACAGGCCTGCTTTAGTGAAACAGATTACCAGAAATAAACAGAGAGAATAGAGGAAACTCAAAGTGGTGGAAACCGGTGGAAAGTTGGACTTGAAGATGTTGCATGCAAAATGTGAAAGCCCAGATTGAACCCAAGTGCAGTTTCGTATTTTCTAACTTAGCCGCTCCAGAGATTTTTTCAATTTATTCAGTTGGTCATCCCTGAGGCCAGGCCCTACTAAAGAAGTCTTTCAATCAGATTTTTCCGATGTAAACAACACAATGCTCCTCGAAAATATTAACCATTCAGTCTTCAGCAGTTTTTAGTAGACATAAAAAAAATCCAAGAACTGTGAAATATGAAAATATAACAGAAAGAAAATAACAAATATGAAAATATAACTTTCTGTTTTCACCACGTTAGTTGTAACTAACGATAGTTATAAATACAAGTGATATAGAAAACATAGAAAGTTTTGTTTCTCATTTTTCTGATTTCGTCATCAACATGTCGTTTTGAAGTTTTAGTAGAATCAGTGAATTTACTAGGCATGTTTCTGGACTATAGATTGAAATTGAGCACCCATGTAACCATCTCTGTAAAAAATTATCTGCCCAACTTTCATCATTGGGCCAGTTGAAGAAGGTATTGAGCTCGCCAACCCTAATACCTCTTCATAATTTGCTTTTTCACTTTTACATAAATTAGGGTGCACTTTTCTAGGCAAATTCGACACATTCACAAAGAGTTTCAGACAATTAGTCTAATTAACAAGTTGAAAATGGTGAAATATATAGATACTCAATTATATTGGCTTCTCTAAAACAGCCGTTAAGATGATGCAAGAATACTTCACAAATAGACATCAAATGGTGAAACTCGAAGGCGAACTATCTGAATCAGTGAGAACAATGCGCAGTGTTCCGCAAGGATCTATACTTGGGCCTCTGCTTTTTAGTTTATATACCTCAAATATACTGACTATCATCTCTGTAAGTATCATGCTTACGCATGATACTTACAGAGATGATATCTAACTTTATTTATCGTTAAAACCAGAATTGCTGAATGAAGCTGTTGCTGACATCAATACTGAACTTCAAAGTATTTATGATTCTACTGTGAAACAGGAACTGCAACTCAATCCTAATGAAACGCAGGTTCTCATGTTTGGTCCCAAGTTATTATGCCAAAGGTATTTACCTCAAGTAAATATTTCTCTGAATGGTATAACTCTAAATATAGTACCGGAGGCAACAAAATCTTGATTTGATTTTGGATAATAATTTCAGGTTCAAAAAGCAAGTTTCATTATCCAGAGAGCTTACGCGAACTTAAGATTAATTTACCCCCACCAAGCACACCTCAATACTCAGACAAAAACCAATTTATGCTAGACTCTCATCCTTTCACAGTTCACCTACTGTTCACCCTGTTTGGATAGTCTAGATTTATGCAGGATACAAAAAGTCCAAAATTCCTGTTTACGCTACATCTATGGCATTCGTAAATTCCAATGAAGAATCGTTTTTTATTGCAATCTCTAACTGTATTTCACAATATAATCATCAACAAATCACCGCAGTATCTTTATGATAGAGTTCGATTTCGTGAAAATGAACATGAAGTGAATATCCGACACAAAGATACAATAACTGCCCCCCACCATAGCACAGCACTGTTTGAGAGATCGTTCAGTTTTTCTATCTACACTCATTACAATATCTAAAAAAATTTAAATTGCCACTTTTCAAGCTTCAGGCTCGTAACTGGCTATATGAAAGACAGCTATCGTGCAACTAAAGTCTTGCATAAAATGCAAAAATTCAAGTTATTCTGTAAGAATTATGAATTACTCCTCTTTTATTCCTCTCTTACTACATAGGTACTATAATTTTTTGTACATCATATGTTTGATGAATACTTTTAAGTTTTGTATATTGTAAAGGAGTTGAATGGAAGACCAGGATTCGGCATGTTGCACACGCTTGTCTCCTGAATTCCGCTCCGGGATTTTACCAAACCCATTATATTTTCCTTTGTGTACTTTCTTTTTCACCTTGGTAAATAAAAGACATTATTATCGTAGTGTGCGCTGGTCAGGCCCTATCCCCCGAAGCCCCGATACATTCGGGAGGGCGCGCCAGCATTATTAACCAATGACTACTCCCCACACCGTGGGGTAAGTGATCATTGGGTCCGAGAATCATGTGCCCTGAGCAAACGCAGTGAGCCAAGAATGACAGCCTTCTGCATCTGTGCGGCTAAGATTTCTGCCTTAGTGCAGCAAGCCGGTATAATTTTAAGATTCGAGAGTAAAGAGGACATCATTCTACCAAGGACTCCAATAATCAGAACAACCATTTTGCTAGAGTGATCTGCATAAAGTCTGCGGAGTTCGAAGAGAAAATCTCGATTTTTTATCCGTTTTTCCTCCTTTTTTCTGACGATATTCGTCTCGCCAGGAGCTGAAAATTCCACGACAAATATCGTTTTGCTCTGGTGATCGAGAAGGACTACATCAGGCTTATTAGCTTGTATGAGCCTGAGGGTGAGGAACGAATAGTTCCAATAAATTCGGCACTTCTCGTTCCCCACAACGGATTCAAAATTCCCCGGAGCGTAGGGCAACACCGGTGTCTTGTCAATACCGTAAGAGTGCCGTAGATGGTAATATATCACTCTAAGGCCGCGTTATGTCGATGGATATAGGCCGAGACCGCATATACTGGACATGCTGATAGCAAGTGCATTAGGGTCTCGGGCGCCTCGCGGCAGGCCCTGCACCTTGTGTCAAGGAAGCTCTATACCCATACACCATCCTGGCAAGCTATGATGAACCCCTTATTATCATTATTATTATTATAATGGTCGTGCGATCGATGGTTCATTCCATCCGAAATGATATATAGAAAAATTTGTTGAAACCGATATTTAGCATATAAAAATTTGCAAAAGTTATAGACAAATTGAGATGTGTAAATATTTGGTGATTGAAACTTTTTCGTCGCTTGTATTTTCTTCATATCAAGCTTCGTTTTTAAGAAAAATTACTTATTTTTTTAACGACAATCCTTAAGGTGCTCTGAGAGCGGTGCCTGTGGGAAAGTAGTGATTCACAATGGATTTGAATCGCTGGAGATTAAATCCATTAGGAGAAACGTTATCAGGAAGTTTATCCCACAAAAACGCAGTTCTCCAAATGAAAGAGTTCTTGAACAGTGAAGTTCGAGGTGTACTGAGTTGAACCTCAAAACAATGAGCAGCCACAGTTCGTCGCGTATTTCTGATATGTACCGCTCTAGGTGGAATCAAATGTGTCAAGTCGCTTGAACACTTCCCGTGAAAGTATTTATAGAGGAGAGACAAATCTCCAACCTTTCTTCGATATTCCAGACTATCAAGGTTGTAGCTTCAGGATACGCTTAGGTGCGGAACTTCATACATGAGAACAATACTCTAAAGAAGGTCTGATCTGAACTTTATGAAGCATCAAAAGTTGCTGAGGTGTGTACAGTTTTCTGGTTCGGAACAGTGTTCCAAGCTTTTGAGAAGCGGCTTTCGCAATTCCAGCGACATGATTGTGCCAAGACATATTGGTGTCCATTTCAATCCCCAACAAATTTATTGAAGCAGAAAGCGGAATTGTCTGTCCTGACATTATTATATCCGATTCGGCGACATTTAATTTTTTGGAGAAAACCGATGCCTGGATTTTTGTGGCATTGAATTGAACCAGGTTACTTTCACCCCAATTCGAAGGTATTTCTAGAACCTCATTAAGATATGCAACCTCCTACTGCCAGTAAAGATGTGCATCTGCGGCCGATGTCCTGGAATCCAAACAGAATGACGAAACCAAAATGCTGTAGTCAGCAAAGCAATATATTGGATTCTTGGTTTTTCCCCAATAAGTCGTTGATATGCAATAGAAAGAGGGTTGGAGACAATATAGATCCCTGGGAAACACCAGCGTTGATGGTAAGAGTATTTGAGAGATATACTTTGACGGCCACTTGCAGGAAACATTCTTTCAGTAAAGAGCCATACACAAAAATGATCCGACAAGCCATACCTTCGAAGTTTGGCCAGCATACCCTCATGCCACACACGGTCAAAAGCCTTAGAACTATCAAGTGCTACAGCTCTTGACTTTCCATCTTTCTCGATTGCGTTATTCCAAATACGGATGACATACGATAGAAGGTCGCCTGTTTATATATGTTTCCGAAAACCATATTGATAATCGCTCAATATGTGGAAACCTTTCAAATATTTAGAAGAAGAAGAATATATTTATTGAAATAGGTAATCCTAATACACAATATTATTATATAAAATATATTACTAACATAGAAATTGAAAATAAACATTTTTAGTTTGAAAAATAACGACATATGCTATTAAAAATATATTGCAATATAAGTGCAGCTCCAATACAATGATAAAAAGCAGAAAACAACATACAAATATTATATTTATCAATATTATCTTGCCGAGTTTTATTCTATCTTGTGGATGGATTTCAATAACTGTTTTTTAAAAATACTTAATGATGGACTAGATTTAATGTCATTTGGCAATTCATTGTATGCAACAAACCCTTTGAAAAATAAAGAATTCATGGCACTTCTCCTATTTGTTCTGCATAAATGCAAATTAGTATGATTTCTTGTGGCATATTTGTGCACTTCTGAAAACAAACTCAGAAAAATATGAAGGAGATAAGTTATTCAGAATTTTATATATAAATTTTAGAATAATCTAAAAAATGAAAAACTACAATAACAAGTTAGTGGCGTTAGGGCCGAAAAGACCCACACCCCAAATCGGTACGACCAATCAGCCTTACATCCTTCCTGCTGGGAGGACTTGAGAGGATACTGGATGGACATATCAGGAGGGAAGAATTATATGCATCCCCCCTGAATAACCACCAGTATGCTTATCAAACCGGCAAATCGACAGATTCAGCATTAAACAACCTCGTTGAAAAAATCTCCCAATCTCTTGACAACAAGGAGATTGCGGTTGCTATATTTCTTGATATCGAAGAAGCATTTGACAATGCACTACCTAAATCTATAGGATTGTCTCTGGCTAGAAAGGGTACAGAAGCGACCATAACTGGATGGATCTATGCCATGCTAGTAAACAGTACTGCAACTACGACTCTTCAAGGCGAAGCTATCAGGTTCAGGGTCACTAGGGGCTGCCCTCAAGGTGGGGTACTATCTCCCCTTTTGTGGTCGCTCCTGGTGAATAGTCTGCTTGATGCGCTTGACAGAAAAAAAATTGATATGCAAGCTTATGCAGATGACCTTGTCATCCTGGCAAGGTCCACGTCGGGAAGGGTAGCTTGTAATATCCCCCAAAACGCGTTGGACGTTGTTCACAGTTGGTGCCTGAGGGAGCAGATGTCTTTCAACCCCAGCAAAACTGTGTTAATCATCTTCACCAAGAGAAGGAAATTGGACTTTCCCTCAATGGTGTAGTCATTCCATTTGGAACGGATGTGAAATATCTTGACATTGTCCTTGATAAAATACTCACCTGAAACGCTCACTTAGAAAAAGTTTTACACAAAGCTAGCCTGTCTCTGTAAGCTCTCTGGCTTACAGAGACAGGCTTGTCTGGCTATCAGTGGTGCCATCAGTACCACAACGCCATCGGCCATGCATATCCTTCTAGATCTACCTCCTCTCCATATTTTTCTGGAAAGAGAGGCTAGATGGACTGCATACAGACTTGTGCACATTGCCAATTGCACAAATCAATTCAATGCAGAGTGCAACAGACTGTTGGTTGACATTGGAAGTCATAGCATTCTGGTAATGACCTCTGACTTTATGCCTCCAACTGTCAACTACGAACTGCCTTATAAAGTACTATTTCCGAGTAGAGAGGACTGGATTCTGCGGGAGAAGGAAATATTAAGAGCAGATAGTTGTTGGTTCACAGATGAATCAAAAACACCTTCCGGTTCTGGTGCAGGTGTTTTCAGTCGCAGACCCAGGACAGAGTTATCTACCTGCCTAGGAACTCATGCAACTGTATTTCAAGCGGAAATTTACGCTATTGAATTGTGTGTGGAGAGATTGGATGAATCCAACCTCACTCACAAGTCAATAAAAATATTCTCGGACAGTCAAGCGGCGTTGGAAGCTCTTGGGTCCTACCGAGCAACGTCTAAATTGGTAGCA
Organism: Leptinotarsa decemlineata; assembly: GCF_000500325.1. Classification (NCBI taxonomy): domain Eukaryota; kingdom Metazoa; phylum Arthropoda; class Insecta; order Coleoptera; family Chrysomelidae; genus Leptinotarsa; species Leptinotarsa decemlineata. The sequence goes on from NW_019293709.1 coordinate 22,583, forward strand.
AACTGCCTAAAAAGACTCCTCGATAGGAAAACTAAACAGATTGTCTTTGGTCTGGATTCATGGCCATACTGGCCTGGAAGGCAATGAATCTGCTGACTCTCTCGCAAAGGAGGGTGTTGCAAGCAGCTTCATTGGACCAGAACCTGTTATTGGCATCGCTTTGGGCTTTGCCAAACAGACACTGAACACCTGGATGGCAAGAAGAGTTATGGACTTCTGGCAGAATCTTCCAGGATTGGCTCACTCCAAGGCGTTTATTCACCCTTCGAAGCTTGAATCCAAACAGTTGTTGGACTATAGTAGGGATGATGTCTAACAGGCCTTCTTACAGACCACTGTCATTTGAATCATCACATGCAGAGACTTGGACTGTCGGAAGACAGTGTGTGTTGCCTCTGTCTGGAAAATGATGGAACTGCAGAGCATATACTTTGTGCCTGCCCCGCAAGAAACCGAATCAGGTTCTTTGAGATCGGCAGATCCGTACTCTCACCATCTGACCTGAAAGACCACTCACCATACAAGCTAATCGGCTTCGTTAAGAAGATGGGTTTATTTGGCCGAGTGTGAATAGGTGTGAGCCACAATGAACCCTTATGGGTTGCGGTGGAGGGTACATTTTTCCCAATATTGTTGGCTGTGGTGCCCACTGATACTCCAGTGGACCTAATAATTTCAATTTAGTTAGGGCTAAATGAGCGCCTCATTACTTCAAATAACTGTAGCAAATTTCAACCAAATCGGTGTAAGAATATTTAAGATATTCCATAAATACCGTTTTTTTAAACTTCAACGCCCTGTATCTCAGAAACGAAGCAACTCCAGACATATGTTCATAGAATTTTTTTTTCTTTTAACGACATGACAATTTCTCCTCTGAAGCCTCGTACCGTAGTTCAGAAACACCCTGTGTATCATTGATGAAGATTAATTTGAAATGATTGATTGATTCATTTACTTTTTTAATTTTGTAATGCATTCGATTGTCAATAAAGAAGTGAAAAATCGAAGATTCAAATTTTTCTAACGAACAATAGCCCCAAAAAGTAAAAAAGAATCTTAGATTTATAATTGAAAATTATCTTGAACTTTACGTTGAAATTATAGTATTAAATACTACCGTTACAGTTTCGGGAGTTAGGACTCATCATAGTACATTTTAGATATCTCAGTTGGGATATTTCCAATTTGATTATTTAAAAGTCATGCAATTTTTCCTGACCTCCCTTAAAAAATGTCATGATGAAATTTTTGAGTTCTACTCCATTTCCTTGTCATTATTTTCAGTTTGGTATTTCAGTTTGCGTGTTCATCATTTTCCGTTTTGGAGGTCAGGTTTTTTCACTTGTGAAACTTTTTCTCATTACAAAGTAATACTTTTGCATATCTCGTGTAACAGCAATTCCGTTGAATAATTCACGAATTACACATAAAAATCTTCCATCGAGAGAATAATTTGAACTGAAAGAGTTCTCTCGTCAACAATGCCGCAACGGAATTCTCACAGTATTCGGATGTAAACGAGTGCATTTTAAATATTCCGGGCATCCATTTCCGACGTAGTGAAGCGCGGTCGCCACTCAATTTACAATTCACCTTTATTGACTCGTCGAAACACTCCCCTTTCAGTAACGCAGTGATTTTTTGATTTTTGTCGAGGAGCGATTGATTTTCCGAACAATACTAATGACGTTCGACTCGTTTGTTCCATTCCAGTGGTGGTCGACAGTCCCCAAAGTCCGAAACGTTTCACGCTATCGCGAAATTTATTCATTGGCGGTAATGCATGCATGATACGGGTGACGGTGCTCGGAAAAACCTAACACCCTCGGGCCTTTTTTTAGAGATCCGCTCTTCAGATCAGCCGATTCGGGTGGAATATTCCGGATTTTGAAACTTCGGGATTACCGAATATCTAATAATCTCTACTTGTCCCACGACGACGACGACGAAAAATGCGATAAAACCATCGACTCAATTCCAAAATTATCGAAAAAAAAAACGAATTACACAGTCTGTATGATTTTTTCAGTATACAGGGTTTTACAAAAACCACGACAACGTGTTTCGCTATACAATAGCTTTCTCAAGCGTAAACAGAAACCAAACTAAAGCTATTGTATAGCAAACCACGTGTCGCGGTTTTTGTAAAACCCTGTATAGTAAAAATCAGACAATAAACTGTATAATTAGTTTTATTATGGATTGTCATGAAGTGTCGGCCAGTTCTATTCAAAGTTAACACAGACAAAGTGGAGGATCTTCTTATGCACCACCCTGGGGAGTTGATGACCGAGTTTTAGATTTCAAGTCCCACTTAAAAGCGGGACACCTCTCTAAAATTTGCATCTTTTCTCCGATTTCGAAGAACATCATTTTGAATTGTAGAGCTTAAGAAACCTGTTCTTTGGGATTGAATATCAGTTCCTTTCTATAAAAAAACCATGAATTATTAAAACGCCTGATTTTCGCTTTCTTCAGGTCGAGTGGGCTGATTCGAAAACTGAGGGGTTCATTATAGCTTGCCAGGATGATGTCTTTAACAACTTAGTCTACCGCAGTCGCGTGATGTGAATAGAGGTTCCTGACACAAGGTGCACGAGATCCTAATGCACTTGCTATCAGTATGTCCAGCATATGCGGCCCTAAAAGTGCTCTATTACCATCTACGGCACTCTTACGGTATTGACGAGACACCGGTGTTGCCCTACGCTCCGGGGAAAGTGAATGCATTGCAGGGAATAAGAAGTGCCGAATTTATTGGAACAATTCGTTCCCCACCCTCAGGCTTATACAAGCTAATAAGCCTGATGTAGTCCTTCTCGACCAGCAGAGCAGGACGATATTTGACGTGAAGTTTTCAGCTCCTGACGTGACTAATATCGTTCGAAAAGAGGAGGAAAAACGGATAAAATATCGAGATTTTCTCTTCGAACTTCACATACTCTATCCAGACCACTCTGTCAAGATGGTTGTTCTGATTATTGTAGTCCTTGGTGGAATGATGCTCTCTCTACTCTCGAATCTTAAAATCATACCGGCTTGCCGCACTGAGGCAGAAATCTTAGCCGGACAGATGCAGAAGGCTGTCATTCTTGGCTCACTGCGCTTGCTCAGGGCACATGATTCTCGGATCCATTGATCACTTACCCCACGGAGTGGGGAGTTGTCGTTGGTTGATATGCTAGCACGCCCTCCTGAATATATCGGGGCTCCGAGGGATAGAGCCTGACCAGCACATACTACGGTAAAAAATATAATAATAATATTTATTCACACAAGAAAAATGAATACAGAGTATAATTTCACAAATGCAGCATTATTGTGAATAAAGAAGAATATACCACGGAAGCAGTAAGTACTGCTTGTGTGTGAGCGTATACACCATGAGTATATACAAACAAGTTATTCGAGAGTACTATAATAAAATTACTAACAATAAAATTAAGTATACAATTATTGTGACAGCAAAATAAATATAATCATTAATGCAGACTACCATACGAACGACAACTCTCAGAAGTTGAGAAACTTGTGCGAGCTAAGAACTAACGAGGTCTTCCCTTTTAACGTGTGATTCCTAAGATATTAAGATAATTGCAGGTAATATAATTACGAATTATAGATACTGCATATAGATAATATAGTAGTAGGTTGAAATACAAGGAGCCGTATTAGCGATTTTTTTAGGAAAAAAATTTAAATCATCATTGGACTGGGCACCCTCTCAAATGGTGGTATACCAAATTTCATAAAAAATATTCAATATTAATAATTCTGTAGTCGAATCAAAGAAATTTTTATTATTTATTAATTCAAGTGTCTGATGGACTGAAAAGTAAAATTAACATCGAGTAATCGTTCATAACTATGTGGCAACTTGAATAAACGAATGAACATATCCAGATAAATTAATCATTGGACAAATTAAACAAATGAAAAACAATATTCAACAAATTGTGGAACAGTTTCACGAATGGATTGGCCATTTCTTTTCCAAAATGTATACTCCCGCAAAGGTCGTTTGATGCCTATTAGCAACTTATTCATCAATAAATAGTACTTTCGCTGAATGAGTAATAAGGAAAACAAAGATACGATGGAAACATAATCGTTTGATTCTTGTCAATATCATCGAAAAAGTAAAAGGAAATTCATGTAGAGTTATTTCTGGAAGGATGGAACAGGTTCACGAATGGATTGGCCATTTCTATCTCAAAATTTATACTCCCGCGAAGGTCGTTTGATGCCTATTTACTACTTACTCATCAATAAATAGTACTTTCACTAAATGAATAATAAGGATAACAAGATACGTTGGAAACACAATCATTTGATTCTTGTCAATATCATCGAAAAACTGAAAGGCAATTCATGGAGAGTCATTTCTGAAAGAATGGAACAGGTTCACGTATGGTTCGGCCATTTTGTTCCAAAATATATACTTCCGCAGAGGTCGTTTGCTACATTAATTTGGAGTTGTTCCGCTGCCTACACGGAGCTGCCATATGAACATCCTTTTCATAGTCTACTTAGCTATTTGAAGGGATTCGTAGGGGCTTATTATGTTCGAACCGGTAAACTTCCAAGTTTCTCAAAGGACTTTACTCATCCACAAAGTGTTTATACATATAGGGCTGCCGAAAAAGAATTGATGCAGAAATATTAGAGTTTCAGAAGCATAAACTGAAGTTTAGTGGCATAACAACTTTCTATGGATATAAGAATATTCATGAAAAGTAACTGTTGATGAAATGAGAAAAAATATTTGACTACAAAGTAAACAAGTGAGGATTTTTTCAGCAAAAGATCTACAAACACAAGACGAGATAGACTGTACGGAATCATTCAATCCAGAGCGGTCAGGAGTATTCTGATATTATTTTGCTCACGAAGAGTATTCAACAAGAAGCCCCAGAATTCGGAACAATCCTCTTGATGTTCTAACGAGTATCTAGTGGACTTCAAAGACTTCAGGAAATCGGTTGGAGGGAAAGATGATACATTATTACGAAACTGCAGCTGCATGAACATATGTTTGAGTTTGGTGAATAAATAGGAAACATTCTCGTTCTCTTTCATCGTTGAAACCTCGTTCTTGAGGAAATACCAATTAAGTATATCCCTTTTCCATAATGAAGGGTGAAACTTCCGACCTCTGAAGTGGAATCAATCTGAAGTAAGTACTTTTCTCAATACCAGAACTACAATACTTTTCTCGAAAAAAGTATTGCCAGTTGTGGTGTTTGAGTGAAGTGCTTGTTTTGGATGCCTTCCTCGTATTATATTGATATATTACGTTTTAGCATGGTATTGAAAGAAAAATGAAGTTCATATTGAGATTCCAACACATAATTAACAATAATAAATATAATCACCAATATGAAAACCTGAAAGTTATCAGAAAAAACCAATAATCCAATATATTGCTTTGCTGATGACATCACACTTGTTTCGTCATTCCATTTGAATTCCAGGACATCGGCTGCAGATACACATCTTCACCGGCAGCAGGAGGTGCATATCTCAATGAGAATTCGAATTGGGATGAAAGTGTCGGGACAGGGTGATAGGTGAATTATCAATTAATCGGACGCAGCGTTAACAAGTAATAAAATTTATTAACAACACCAACAAAACGAACAAACAGAAAATAGTGATACCTCGTGGCGAGGAGAATGAAAATTAAGATTACCCCGACCGAAATCTCAGAACCGAATGCATCAAAGCCTCTGTTCAAAAATGTTTCTCTAGTCACTTTCGAAAATAATCGCCAGTGGTCGGGGTCATGAATATATTCACAGAAGATTAACTACTTGGGCCATTGTCTAATACATAAAAGTCTTACCTACTCCAAACATCCCAAGTGGACATCCTAAGTGGCGTCTATCATTCTAAAATATCCATGTGTTTTTCGGTAATGAACTTCGGTTCGAGAGAAGAGAGTATTTCAATAATTTGCCATGAAAAAAATACAAACATACTGTAAAAATAAAAAGAAAGGAAGTTACATAAAGGAACCAAAACAGATGGATATTTTGTACGACTGCTCGATAATAGAGTTATGAAAAGTTAATTTCCTAACAAGAATTTATAATACAAAAAATAAAAATCAATAAGAAAATCAAATGTTTCTAAACTAAATAGTTGTCGGAAAAACCCTACAACCCCTAAAAAATCCCATCTCACTTATGTACCGGCTGAATTCTAGGGGAAAACCCTAGGTTGGGAACACTGCTAAGTGGTGTAAAACCCGTAAATAGGCTCCGTGCAGGCCGCAAAGCCATACACAGGAACTAATTAAGGGCACCGGACTTGCGGTTCGACATCGGAGTAGGCCGTCCTCTGCGTTTTGTTGTGCGGTCTTTGCGAAACTCGACACACATTTTGTGTATTTCGTTGCAGCAGTCGTTCCCGAAAGGAAGTCGAAGCAGGACGATCTTGGAAAACAATGTCGGCGGAAGCAGCGATTTTCTGGGATCTGTCCCTTCTTCAGTGATGGAGAATATTGCGGTTGGCACAGGGAATATTTAAATTTAGCCCATACTGAATTTTGCGGAGGTTTGCAGATTTAGAGAAGGCAAGTCAATGCAGGACGCCATTTATAAAGTAACCTCAATCATTAACACTGCTGTATAATCCAAGAAAATGAGGATGCAAATTACCACCAAAAGGCAAGCCTGCATTTTTTGAATAATTTGATTTTAGCATAAATTTGAAGGATTTATAGTTGAAAAATGGTGAATTTCATTGGGAGGGTA
>NW_019293710.1:0-40350 GCF_000500325.1 Leptinotarsa decemlineata
CCAGAGTGTGGGCATCATTTCACGGAGAACTCCTATGATATGATTTTAATATAAATTTTTCTTTATTCCTAATTGAAATCTTTTTTCATTTATATCGCAAAATATTGTCAGCCTCTTGTAAATAAAAACTGAAGGATCAATGATAAACTACAATGTTAATATAAGACTAGCCGTTTCCTACTTGTCAGTTTGCTAAAAAACAAGTTTATTAAAAGCAATAAACTACATTACTGTGTACTTGAATTCATAAAATTGTCCCCCTATAATAACAAAAGTGTTAGTAATACTTTGGTGTTATCTGAAAGAATTAATTTACATGCAAGTCAAATAAGTATTTCTGAAAACTATTGCACGGCAACCTGAGAGATTACAGTATAACATCACTCAGTACACATAATTCATCTCATGAATGCAGGGGCCTGTGTTGAAGTACTACTTTAATTAAAAAATATAAATTACACTACTGCTGATCACTTTCATTACAAACATATTTTCTCATCGGCGGCAGATGGAATTTCATTGGCAATGGGGTTCCACAAGGTTCCGTTTTGGGGCCGGTGGTTGTTTCTCATTTATGTCAATGACTTAGTCTATGTTGACATAAGCGGTAAATTCACATGTTTCGCTGACGACACCATATCCTCTGGCATAGCAATACCGCCTCCAATTTACTTGATCAAATCATCATTGACATAAGAAGGGTGAAAGAGTGGTGTGATTCCAATCTTTCATCATTCAACATCGATAAAACAAATGTGGTCACGTTTAGGTGTAACATAGGGGAAGTACACTTCGAAAATGTAAAAATGCAAGACAGTTAGACACTACTATCACAAGATCAGTTTATTTTGCAGAAATTGAGTCCTATTTACGTTATGGAATATGTTTCTGGGGAAATTGTGCAAAATTTCGTTTCAATATGGTATTCTCTCTACAAAAAAGATCCATTAGATATTTATGCAAGGCTAGCTACAGGGATTCATCCCGCCCATTATTTGTGAAGCAAAAAATTCTGACCTTAGTATGTATTTTCAATAGCAAGAAGTTATTAAACCACCTTCCCATTAATTTAAGGCGAATATATAATGAAAAGAAATTCAGAAAAAAAGTAAAGAATTCCTTGTTGGGAGGCCCTATTATAGTGTGGACGAATTCTACCAAGGCTCTTTCGAGTAATTGGCATGTAGCTTTGTGTAAACAAGTTATTGAAACCAACACGAAATGGCTATTAATGTTCATTATGTAGCATTAAATATTTACATTTACTCAATATTCATTAATTTATGTACTCATATTTGTATCTGTTCAACTGGGCTTAATATTGTTCTGTCCATACACTCTGCTCTTGTCTCTAAGCATTATTTTATAGTTCATATTTGTTAATTGTCCCATATACATGTTACTAGACTTTGCCAATAAGATGTTCAGACCTTGGGTAATAAAGCATATTTTGAATTGATTCATTCTTACCTTCTTACGAACTATTTTCCTTTCCTTCCTCTTTTGGCGCCTCTGTACAACTTCCTTCTGAACTTCCCTCCTCTGCCTGGAAATCGCCTGTTTCTGATGATTATCACTTTTTCTTCTACTGGCAAGACTTCTGTTTTTATTTACAACATTGTTGTTATGCGCTTCAACAAAAAAGTCAAAATTAAAGTCAGTTCAGCAAAACACTCATTCTATTTCACAAAATGGTTCAAGTTTTCGCGGACGAGGTTTCCAGTGTCACTATTTTCCAGGTTTGAAGTCCGTCGGTTTTTGGAATTTCTTCCCGACGTTTTGCTGCCGCTTCTTTAGAGGTTTACATAAGTCAGGAAGAAACTTCAAAAATCGACGGTCTTCAAACACAAAAATAGTGACACCGATTCTATATCAATTTTTAGTATCACAAAATGCTAATGTCTTTCAGATAAAACCATGAATGCCAGTAGAAACAAATAAACCAGAGACAGTGAAGTACAACTTTTAGGAACATTAAGGAGAAATCGAGAGATCAAGCAAGGAAATGTTTAAAAAAAAAACCAATCCTCATTATTCTAGCATTCTAGAAATTTAATTTTTGACATGAAATCAAGTACAGAATAAAAACAATTTTGTATAAGGTACCTCTTTAATTTTTCTTTTGAACAAATTAAAATTCAATTCATTCACATTATATGAGAGTTTGTTAAATAATTTAACATCCAAAAAATTTCGTAATGACATTTCCAGTCTAAATTCTGCCTGTCTGAGTTATCCCACATTTCTAGTTTCATAAATATGAAGATCTGAGAGAGTAATCTTTTGTTTTTATGTTTTTCTAACAGTGAGTGGAAAATCAACATACACGGCAGACATTGTTCCCAATTTTCACAACACCGAAAAAGTCAATCACGAAGACTATATATTTATTTATCAATGTGTTCCAAATTCAGATTTCTTTTACCAGTTTCATCCCAGTATGATTTTATGAAATTCGATCATAGTATCGTCAAAAATGACTAGAAAGGTGGCAAATAAAATGAGAAGCAAACTGTAAAAGAACATTTTCCCAAGAAAAAACAAGAAATGAAATAATTAGATAAGAAATATGGATATAGACACTTACCAACATGCTCCCCATCAGACGAATCAGTATCGCTGATAGTTTCTTTAGGCTTGAACGCCTCTTTCATTTTAGTATCTTTCCTCAACTTGGGATCCACAAACTGCCTATCGCGCAACCACTGCTGCTGAGCCATCCGCGCTTTCTGCCTGTCTATTGGTTTGGTTGGATCGCAAGCTTCGCACAAGTATTCGTCGGGAATCTGTCTATTTTTAACGACGCACTGGACGTGCTGCCAAACTTTACACCTATCACATTCAACCATATAGCCGTCATCGTGAAGAAAGCCGCTGGAAGGAAAAAGTGTTCAATTAAAAAAAATCGAGCACAAATATTCTTCGTGAATTATATACAGTGCATTTCTTCAAGGTCCAAATAATGTCCAATAAATTAGGGAAAACTGTTTTTATATCTATTCTACTGTATTGTTGTGAAAATATTTTATAGTAACATGACTGTATATATATACATTAAGGTACATCCACTTTTAACATCCATATTGGTTAGCATAATTTTTAATTTTATTTAATTATCATGACTTCCTGCTCATTTTAAGCAGTTAGGATTTATGTACTTTTATATTTAGGAGCTTTGTCAATAAGAATTCTATTCTTCAACCAATTAACTGAAGATGACCCTGATCAAAGAACATAATACTGCAAAATCATGACGGAAACCATTGCAAGGCATCCTACATATCTCAACAATATTTGTTTTAGTGACGAATATGCATTTTTTAAACGGCAATGTTCACAGACAAAGTTCCCGTCAATGGAATGACACCAACCCTCACGTTTTCCAGGAAACACATGCCCAATATCCAGAGAAAATTAACGTTTGGGCAGAAATATTGGGAAACCATATTGTGGACCTCTATTTATTGATCAAAATTCAACAGGGGAACTGTATTTGAATATGCTGGAAACTACTGTTGACCCTCTCATCACTGAAATCGTCGAATCGAATCCTAATGAATTTGATATGGATATTGTATTCCAACAAGATAGAGCACCACCACATTACTCCAGACAAGTAAGAAACTATTTAGATCCTACTTTTCCCGGTCGTTGGATTGGCCGGCAAGGTCCTGCAGAATGGCCAGCCCGCTCGCCAGATTTGACACCTTCGGACTTTTTTATGGGGCTATTTGAAGCAAAAGGTGTACGAAACTGAACCTGCTTCAATATTGGATATACGGCAGAGAATAATAAATATTTGTAGAGATATTGACGTTACTGTGTTCGAAAAATTTCGGCGTGAAATATCGGATAGGCTGTTACTGTATTGTGTACTTAAATGTCAATGTATTCAGGCAATTATTAAAAGTTCCACCATTTTGTAGTAGTTGAAGATATTGACATTATATTCTAGGGTTGTGAAGCATTTGTTAGGAGCTTCAAAAAGATGATGGCGCCCAGTCGCCATCTTGAAATTTTCATCTGTCAATTTCACTTCAAATTAAAGTATTCATGCATTAATTTCACTATCACAAATTTCAAATGAGTTGACCCGTTCAAAAAATAAAAGGGGGGGAGACATTAAAGAAGTGCACTGTATAAATTTTATAAAACCAAAGCTCTTCAAAAAACGTGCTGCGTTCAGTGTCATCGGATCTTTCATATTAGCTGTATGGAAAGGAGAAAAATGGATAGAATCATGCCTATTGAATCGAAGTCAAACAGTCAGGACTAATAAAAATTCAAGTGGGGTTCTACAGGGCTCGATTCTTGGTCCAGTTATTTTCTTACTCTATGTGAATGATCTAACATATGGTGATACATTAGGTATCCTCTAACGAAACAAGTATTGTGGTTTTATAAAATATCAAACGTGAAAATCTCATAGTAAACTTTTATTTGAAAACGTTATGGATTTTCATCAAGTATCGGGCAACTGCATCATATATTTTGTTATTTCAAGTAAAATTAATGTTTTCTTACCAAATACACCTAGTGACATAATCTCCATATCCATCAAAATTATCATTGTTTACTGCTTCTGCCTCGGGAGCTGTATCAGTTTCCTCTCCTTCGGTGTCATGTTTACGGTCCGAAATGTCTGATATATCCGAAGCCGCATCATCGTCCTGGACATTCATCAAAGAGCTGCTGCCATTACCAGGTGTCAAAGAAATGTTAGAAAGGTTCGTAGCTGCCGAAAGTATATTAGCAGAAGGCAATGGGCGCCCTACAAAAATTTCAATGTGTAAAAATACAAAATGAACTAGAGAAATATTGCTATCATTCGTAAAAGAGGTATTCATAACTAAAGATAAACTAATAATAGATTCTCATTTATAACCTTTGTTTAAAAAATATGCTAGGATATATAAAAAATTGATTGATTGAGGAGTAATTTACAGTTATAACAAAAATGTCATTCTGTGCTCCAATGTTATGTTGTGAATTCATCCTATTAAAATAAATGCACAATTCCTGAACTGTACTTGGTGGGGCATAATCCGCCCTGGGTTGTTTTGCTTGGGAACCTGCATCATCATCCGACCTACAGGACTGCATTAGATAACGATGCATGTTATCTTCACTGCTGAAACTTTTACCGCACCAATGACAATGAAACATATTTGTAGGGATATTCGGTACATGCGGTATCAAATTGACTCCTGTGAGTGAGTGGCTCCTCTTTTATACGTTCTTTCAAAGAGTGGGAGAGGAAAAGAGATTGCGTATGCGCCCTCGCCCTCAGCAAAGGAATATGCACTCCAAAAGCCTCTTCGCTCATGCAACTGAAGGTCGTTCAAGTTCAATTCCTCAAATCTTCAAAATGGCCGCGAGACATGGATCAAATTCATTCGAGGTTAAAGTCACCTTGTCAAGAATATGACTCTAGAAGCCGCCTCATCTATGCAGTTGAAGGACGTTCAAAGGCGAATCCTTAAAACTTCAAGACAGTCGCGCGACTCGCTCTAGTTCATTCGAGATCATATTCATCTTTTCGAAAATATGAGGAGGGAATCAACAAAGGTCGTTCGAAGTCAAACCCAAAACACTGCCTCCAAGTCACCTTGTCTGCGCCGTGTGACATAAGTCAAGGTTATTCAAGGTCAAACCCAAAACACTCCCTCAAAGTCACCTTGACTACATCGCGCGGCGTAGGTGACGGTCGTTTCAAGGTTAAACGTGGTGGGGGAGGTTCCAAAATCGGCTTAAACCAACTATTACTACTACTTTGACTTTTCAACAAATTTGTATAAATTTGTGTCCTATATATTTGCTTTGAATTTAGTTATGGACCCGAAGCTTCATAAAGATGTTAAGATAGATCCCACCTTTATGATTCTGATAATCTAAATGCTTTCACTGGTTATACTGCCTTGATGATATATCAATATTAAAGTTTTTTTCCAGGCTCTTGCTATAGTCTATTCTTTAAAGTGTTTATGTTATCAGGTGTGATTACATCTTCATTAGAAGTATTCCACGAATAAATTACTTTTCATCAACTTTTGAATGTATCAGAAATTATTCTGAGACAAATCCTGACATTTTTTGTATTTCTTTCAGTTAATTCTCAACAAAAAAGTTCGTAGCTCATTTTTTTTCCAGAAAAACAATAAAAACAAAAAGCAAATAAAACCCAGTGTGTTTTTTACAATTGTCAATAGATTATTATTCCCTTGTTTGTTTCCAATGTTAAATCTAATTTTGAAATGAAATCAATTCATCTCAAAACATGCGAAAAAGCAATAAAGATAAAAAAAGTAAATGATACTGAAGTTTAAAAATTTCATCTTCAAATTTACATGGCAACATTTTTTTTTGACAGCTACTCATTACATTTTTCCCCTTTAGTTTTTATTTGAAAGTTTTTTTAGGATCACATTTGAAACATTAACAATAAATGAAAATGTACCTCTACCTATCAATCGTTAGTAATTAAAAATGATTCACTCACGTTTAACGGTTCCTGGAGAATAAATGGAAGGTGCAGAGATTCCGTTAACCTGCGATGATATGTTTAATGGTGGAGAAGGTCTGGTCGGAGAATCCGGTGGCAGGGTGGCGTTGTAGTTGTGGTCCAAGAGAACTGCCTGGCATATGAGAGATAAAGCGTCTAAACCGGACTTGGACTTCTCCTCCTGTTGTTTGTGCGCATCACTGAAAAAATAATTGGAATGTTTTTTATGAAAATTGAAAATGCATTCACCAGAAAGGACCCACTAGGCCGGCTAATCCAAAATAAATAGTAACTTATTGAAGATACAAAACCGTTTGAATTGGTAATTGTATGAAATACTGTTTCTGGCAGAAAAAACATTTCAATTGCGAAAGCATACAATAATTATTTTTGTACAGTTGAACGCTTCCCAACAATAATGAGGTTTGTATACAAATTCCACTTCTTACAATACGGAATGTTTCTGTGGTAATTTCTTTAGGAGCACCTTCTATTCTAATCATGTTACATGATTCCTTAGAAGAGCCCACTAGATCACCTGACATAATGTCTCTAGATGTTCATTTTCGTAACTCGTGAATAGAAAAAGAGGTGCTTGCAACGAAATTACTCCTACATTTCATGTGATGTGGGAAATAAATTTGTAAACAGAATTCATAATTGTCGTCAGAAAGCGAATGGTGAACATTTATTAAAATGAGCTAGAGTGAGTTTCGAATACATTTTTTTGAAATTATGATATTTATTGTTAATTTTTGAAAATAGAATTGAACACTACTGCAACACCATTGTCTTTCTTATCGAAAGTTACTAAAAATGAAACTGTTTTACGTAATTTTCTTCCGACCTTGATACCATGTCAAAAGTCGATAAAGGGGGATTATTCAAGTCCGCAATGTATGTTTAAGTAAGTGGTTCAATCTCTGACCAATGTTTTCCTGTTTTGTTATTTTATTTATTTGTATGTTTCGACTTTTCTTTTACCTATGAATGGCGTTAGCGCAATTAAAACGACTTTGTATCCCCAATAACAAAATTATCAATAATCCACACTTAATTTAGATCAGACTGTCTATTCTCACATTCAATATTCCTCTTCCTATCCCAGCACAAATAAAAATTCGATTCTTTATAATAGCAAAAAACATTTCAATCATCTCCCCATTTCAATCAGTAAGTTAACATGATACAGTTTCCAAAAAGAGTAAAATAACTTCTGCTAGATAAAGCTTATTATACTATTGACGAATTTCTTTCGGATAACTTCGCAAACTTATAATTCCAACTTATAAAATTTTTTATCACAGACTTTTATCAATAGACTTTTTGAAGTGTGCTTGAGCCATATTAATATCTTATTTTAATTATTGACCTTTATTTTAATGTTTCTGATTGTCTTAGTTCTTAAGCCTGTTTTGTCAACATATAAAATTTCTTATCACAGACTTTTACTATAAACTTTTTGAAGTGTGCTTGAGCCATATTAATATCTTGTTTTAAATTCTTGACCTTTATGTCAATGTTTCAGATTGTTTTAGTTCTTAAGCCTGCTTTGTCAACAAAACCTAAACTTTTATGACAATAAAGCATTTCTGACTCTGACTATATTCAGATTTTTCAGATTCTCATGCGAATTAGACTATTATGTAAGTAAATGAATAATTATAAACAAAAATTGTATACGTATGAAGTCACTCTTAGTCTTGCATATGGCACATGAAATCTATTTTTTGTTCTATTGTCATGGTGATGAACATTTTCATTCATTTTCAAATGTGTTTTGTTTTTGAATATGTAAATGCATATTTCAAATATATAAACTGATATAAGTGTCAAGATGTGATCATTTTGGAAAATTTGTCTGCAAGATTCTCTCCTCGAGACATTTGCAATACACCGTAAAAATTTTTCTAAAGTTTTGTACTTTTTTCACACAAGCAGTTTCTATTCTTTACCTCGAAATAAGAATAACCGTTTATAGAAGTATTTTTCAGCCTCATTTTAACTATTACGCAACAGTCTTATATAATTTCAATTTGAATAAATTAGCACAACTGCAAAAACTTCCGAATCGAGGAATGCGAATAACTTTACAATGCAATTGTTACACACCAATTAGCAATATTTTATATGCATTGGGTTGGTTTGATGTTGTTCAACGTTCATTTAATTTTTTAATGATTTTCATTTACAAAATAGTGAATGAATCAGCACCATCATATCTATGACTATATTACATTCAACAATGAAGTTCATGAATACTTTACTCGCAATAGAAATGATTCTCATATATGCAGGGTCAATAACGCCAGGAATATGAATTATCTGTTTTTAAAGACTTTAACCAGTTCAATATTATCTGTTAATATAAGGGTGGTCTGAAAAGATACACGACACTTTTTTTTCATTTTTTAACTCTACACACTTCTCCTAGTGATGCACCCATCTTTGCAACACATACAAATAGTACTTGGCGTTTACTCGTCAAAATAATTGTTCATGAAGGTGATTGTCTGTTCATTTAACGAAAATCTCTGCCCTCCTAACGCAATTTCCATAAGAGGAAACAAAAAGAAGTCACTTGGGGCTAGATCTGGTGAGTAAGGCGGATGGTCAAGCAGTTCAAACCGTAATTCACGGATTTTTACCATGGCAACCGCTAAGGTGTGCGACGGTGTGTTGTCTGGCTGAAATAAGATTTATTTTTTTGCAATTTCTGCCTTCAGCTTATAAAGTAATGATGTGTAATGGTTTTTCCTTTTTAAAGATAATCAAACAACAAAGGTTTCCCCTTTGTAGTCCACTGTTTGGACTGTATTTTTGGTTCGGGCGTATAATGGTGTATCCAAGTTTCTCTACAGTAATTAATCGGCGCCAAAACTCGGCTTTATTGCGCCTAAACTGCGCCAGAACGTTACAAATTTTCATTCAAACACTTTTGGGTCTAACGTGAGCAATCGCGGCACCCAACACGCGGACAGCTTTCTCATGCCCGAATGTTGATTTAATATGTGACAAACACGTTCTTTTGACATGTTCATAACCTCTGCTATCTCTCTCACTTAATTACAACACTTCAACTATTCTACGAATGTCTATCGCCAATCGCTTCACGTACCGCAATGTAACTCCCTGTTGACTGTGTCGAAATGCTCGTGGCTAGCGTTTATATATCGTAATCGATTGCGCTAGAAAATTTCGCCGGAATTCCATCGAAATCGGTAGCATTATTCTCGCTGCATCTAGAGCGGCAGCGAACATCGTATATTCGCGCGCTCTTAGCTACGTCACAATTGGTTTATGCCTACCAGTGGCGGCCGGCGTTATTTTCTTTAGGGCACGATTTACAACAATATTTTACTTTTGCTTCACTTTAGATGTACCGTTCAGTTATTTTTATATTAGAATTCCTATTCAAATCAAGTAAATCTATATATGTATACTTACTGAACCTGCTTCGCATCGGGACAGCTGAAGGCGCTGTCATACCTCGTCGGCATCATGTCGTACCTGCTGCTGGGCATGGGTGTGCTGGAGTTACTCAACGTTTCGATAATCTGCGCGGTCAGAGCCTGATTAAAAGTTAATTCTGTTAGTTTATCTGGCATGGGGGGAGCGTGAATGTTGTACGGGACGTTCGAAGGAACTTTCCCACCCTTTACCTTTCCGTGGCCTTGTCTCATTTTCTGGGCCTGCGCGGCATGCTTGCCAATGTAATTAGGTTTGTTTGGCATTTTGTGGGTCCGCTGCGGCGGGATCGTTCTGAGTCCCGAACCAGTTCTCTGCACCTGCCCAGGGACCGGCTTGTGCTGCGGTGAAATCGTCTTGACACCTTGCTGGGTCTTCTGCATGTAGCTGTTCACTGGTGGTAGCGTTTTGATGTGGCTTTTGTGAGTGGGATAGACGATCTTGCTCGAGGGTTTGTCCTGCAACAGCTTCACTGTGTGATTCGTACTGGGTTTCATCAGGTTGTTTGGGGTTTTGTTCAGATATTTAGCGGTAGCGCCATTGGGGCTGATTAGTTTCGGCCTCGGGAGAAACCGTTGCTGGTTCGTTTTGTTCAACAAAATATTGTTACCTAGTTGAGAACTCCCAGGCATTACTACATTACTAATGATCTTCAACTTGTTTCTTTGACCGTTGAGGATTTTACTTTGTTGGCTTGCCAACACCTGGGAAAAAAACAAATAAAGATTGAATAAGGGAGACACCTAGTGGCTTAGTCTTCAAGTTTCAATATTTCAATTCATAGCATTTCATAAAATCAAGTTCAACAATTTATTTAACACTAAACTCAAAAATTAAAGAAACAAAGTACAAACTAAAATAAAAATAACCAAATAATTAAAAAAACAAAATTGATTTTTTTGCGGCTAAGCTCCTAGCATTAGGTATCAATGGTATCATGTTAAAATGGATGAAGTTATTTAGTGAATAGGATACAGTCTGTTCAATATGCTGGTTCCATATCATCACAAATTTCTATAACATCTGATGTTCCTCAAGGATCGCATACAGGCCCAATACTCTCCATTTGTGTAAACAATTTGTCAGAAGTCAGTTATTATTTGATGTTTGCTTTCGTTATACAGAACTGTTACAGCAAAACTCAAAAAACATATCTTGTTG
Organism: Leptinotarsa decemlineata; assembly: GCF_000500325.1. Taxonomy (NCBI): domain Eukaryota; kingdom Metazoa; phylum Arthropoda; class Insecta; order Coleoptera; family Chrysomelidae; genus Leptinotarsa; species Leptinotarsa decemlineata. The sequence continues at coordinate 11,132 of NW_019293710.1, forward strand.
GCGTGATTCAAACACGCTTCTTTTGAATATGAATAAATGTTACCAAATTAACATTCTCAAAAACTGCGAACATTAATATGATGTTGACCAACAGCTTCAGAGACTTGGAACTATTGTTTGATAAAAAATAGCCTTGAAAGGTCATATTGATCACAGTGTATACAAGGTACTCAAACTATTGGGATTTGTTCAATGATTCACAGACAAATTCTCTATGAACACTTTTGAAATATTGTATTGTTTTTTGGTAAGCTAAATTTTTGTAATGTAATTGATGTTGAGTTCTCTGTATCAGCCTATTTAGTCTACTCAGACTTCTTCATAAAGTAATAGTCATGGTTAGAATGAATCAATTACTAAAATGCTTAGGTTAGCAAATAAGAATAGCTTTGTTATCGACTTATTTGATTCATCCACATATTCTTTCAAAACTCAGGTTAAACTTATTGACCTGCTATGAAGAAACTGCTGATTATCATTATTAATAATTAATTGTTCGGGGTGTATGCGATAAACAGCTTTTTCATTCTGTTTTCGTTTTACAAAAACGTGTGGAACAATATCTCTTTGGAACAAAGTGAAATGATCCATTAACTGTGACTTAATTTTTTGTTCTTGAATCAGGCATGCCTTATACACAAGCAAAAAGTTACCTACACTTCTCAGCCTCACCAAAATACTAGACAGGCTCGCCAATTGAAGGTTCCTATCTCATAAAATAGTCAAATCAAAAACTCAATTATAAATAATGGTGTTAAAATGTACAAGGAGCTAACTGAAACTTTAACAGAATGTGTCTCGTTACTATCTTTCAGTAGAAACTTGAAGGCAATTCTTGTCAGAGACTTACTTTATATACATTAGATAAATTTTTTGAGGTTACATGATCTGCATATATATTTTTTTCTTTGTAGTGTATAGAGTGTATATAAACAAGCATAATGCTTGTTTATATGTGTGTACGTGTGTATACATGTGTATATTAATTTATTCTTATTATATAGGTATACATTGAATTTTAGCACAATGTGTACTTTTGTGACACTATAATTCCAATCATTTCGTCAGTGAATACTATTGTCTTCAGGGAGAAACTACAAAACATTATGAATATAAATTTGAGTTGAGAACAAGTTGAAGTTATTACTTACAGTGTCATGAAGGTTGAAACGCAATAATGAGAGACAAAAAATATTCTTTATTGTCTGAAGAACAAAAATTCCTATTGGCAAATATTGTGAACACATACATTATAAACACAAACAAACATTATAAACACAACAAACAAACAAACATTATAAACACAACAAACAAACAAACATTATAAACACAAACATAAAAACACTTGACAGAACATATTAAAATTATGTGTTTACAGAAGTGAAAACAGTAAAATTTTCTTTTTGTACATCAATAAATTAGTTGAATTTTTCAGTAAACACCTATATATTTTTATTATAATGGCCAGTAAATGTGATTCAACTGGTTATAGGTTATAGTACCTGCCCATGAGGTTGCATAGAACTATAAACAGAATGACAATGACATTTGAAAATAATGTCTGTGCTTGCTAAACACTATTGCCAGTTATCCTCCTATAAAGGATCGCCAACCTTATTGAATATTATACTTTTGTTTATGATCATACTTTTGCTAATATATATTGTTGATATTTTCAAGAAAGAATGTAAAAAATATATAATGAGTAATAATGAATTGTTTTCAAATGTCATTGTCATTCTGTTTATAGTAGTTCTATGCGACATCATGGTCAAGTAGTATAGCCAGTTGAATCCATTGCCATTGCATTTAAAACATAAAAGTTTTTACTAATTTATTGATGTACAACAAGAAAGTTTTACAGTTTTTTTACTTCTATCATCTGTCAAGTGTTTTTATATAACATAATTGCGTTTCAACTCAAAATTTATATTCATAATGTTTTGTAGTTTCTCATTGGAGATGACAGTATTCAATGTCAAAATGATTGTAATTATAGTGTAATAAGAGAACACGTTTTCCCAGTGAATGAGAACGTGTTCTGGGCTGCTACCAGCAGGAGATCATGAAAACAAAATCCAACTTTTGAATTTTATTCATACTCACATTAGTTTGAGGAAAATTGCTGGCCGTAAGCAATTTGTGGCTTTGTGGAATATCCTGAACTGCCGAGTCTGGGGAAGTGTTTTTGACAAACACATTATGGCCTCTATTCTCAATGACATTCTGAACTGGCGGAGCTGAGCCGGACAAACTCTGGACATTCTGAGATGCTTCGCTGCCCGAGCTCTTGTCGGTAGATTGCTGCTGAGCAGTTATGGCCTTGACAACAGTCACCGGGGCGTTCAGAAGGGTAATGGTAGGAGACTTGACCGACGCGTTCGTCACCGTCAACGGAGTGGAATTAACGAAAGTGAAATGCGATGCGCTCGACACTCCTGAAGTAACGCAGATACTTTTAACGACCGTCAGAGGTCCGGAAGGGTTCAGAACGGTGATCAGGGGTGGATTGACCACCTTCTGCAGGACAGGTCCGCCACTGCAAGGAGAGTGATTCGCAACGAGGATCTTCGCGATGCTCTTGGTAGGTGGGACCTGTTCGATCTTATCGGTACCTGTCTGGATGACGCTCGCTGCGACAGGCTGCTGGATGAAATTCGTAACGACGGTATTTGATTGATTCACGGGGGTCGCTTGAGCTATACTGGTTTCCGCCGCGAGGTGAGGCGGGGCTGAGGATGTGCCCACCGAGCTGGTGAGCACGTTTGCAGATTCGAAACATACATTCATGACTTCAGACACCACTGGGTTTGATCCATTCTCCTTGTCTTCTTGCTCCAAATGCGTTAGCAAATAACTGGCGGTTTCCCCGCCACCACCCTCTAGTACTGAGTTCGAGGAATCCAGATCAGCGTTTTTTTCTGAAATTCAAACAAATCATTAAGTTTTCTGAACAGTCAATAAATGAAATTAACTTAAAGAAAAATTTGTTCAGGCCAGTCTCGACTTGCCTACACTGTAGGTTAATGGACCGACACCTATCAGGAAACAACTATTCCCCTGGCTAATACTACGAAGAGCGTTGGATTATATCCAACAGGTGTCAGTGCAGAAATCTTCACAGAAGGATTTCCTGCATATGCTGTTTGCGATACAACTGCTGGAATCGATTTGCAATTATAGGAACGGGCACACTTGCAGACTGGTTTCAGGCTATTTGGCCTCTCGTCAGTGCAAGGTAGTGCAAACTTCAAACAACAAATTTGTCATCGCTCCATCTGGTAAACAAGACACTAACCAACCGCATACTTGAGCTTGAAGACTGGCTGTATATACAGCCAATAAATGTACAAGGATAGTCTTGGAACGGCCTGGTTATTTATGGTTATATTTCAAGGACAATTATTTATACTTGATAAATGACAACTATGACATTGTTTTAAAAATTCTCTCTTTTAAAAATTGACTCAGGCTTAGAACTTTATTGTGTTTCTAATGTATGTACTATGCATGTGTGTGTCTGTTGGTGTGTGTGTGTACACACACCTTGTACTGATTTTAATATTTTATATGTATTATTTTGTACTATTTTCAAGCTTTGTAACCATGATTTATCATGTATACAATAAAGCATATTCTCTCTCTCTCTCTCTCTCTCTCATATTATTACTATTCATAAAAAACTTGCATTTGTTTCCTTTGCTCTGTATAGGCTAAGATATATTACAAATAGGTCTGTTCTGCTGTCTTACTTATGTTTCCTATTATTCTACATTGAAATATGGCATAATTTTCAGCGCATTTTCAGAAAACAGGGTTTTTACATAATTAGTTTTCAATGTTTTACTTTGTGGATTGAATTTGCCCCTTAAATTAAATTGTATTTATCTAGTTTCAGTAGTACCTATAATGATTGAAATGCTTTTTATCACATTCATAATTCTTTATCATTCTACATTCCTTGAATAAATAATCATTAAAATTTGTATGTATATTAGGAATTCATATTTCAAATGGAGAATTCAAACCATTTTTGTAATTTATTCACTTGTTTATCAGTGTACAATACCACAAATGGAATTAATGATTTTGAATGAATTGTTAAAAATAAGTGAACAAATTTCTGCTTCTTAAAAATTGGCTATTTGAAAATGAAAAATCTAGTATTTATTTTAAACATTCAAAGCTGTTGAATTATTTGATATAACAAATCTCAAAAGACTTTTTATAGTTGTATATGAGTGACAAAAATATAAAACAGTCACATTAATAGATAAATAGATAGATAATTTTATTAATCTCCATAAATCATTTACATGACATAAGTCCAATGGTAGTCTAAAGATAAGATAAATATAATAGTTTGAATAGTCAGGTATTTATACATAACAACATTAAATAATTGATGAAGCATATAACATACAAATATAAATCTAGAGTTGGATGCCAACTATTTACAAAACTTGTTGAAAATATAAAATAAAATGTACATATGAAACATATTAAGTGTTCAAATTTTGTCTATAGGTCATTGGATGTAGTTCTAATATTCAACTCAATGTATTCAGTTAGTGAATAAAAAAAAGGGATGGAGCAAAAAATTCTCTAGGTAGGATTTAAATTTTTTTTGTTAATTTTATGCATTCAGGAAGCAGGTTATATAAGTAGCCTCCAGCATAAAGGGGAGATTTTGTGTACCGTGTTTTGTTGAATTGATTTGTATGTTATTTTTATATCTAGTATCGTGCTCGTGAAGATCGCTATTTTTTGTAAATTTATCTTAATTATTAAATGTATAAATTAATAACCTATATATTTCCTTTTTGAAAGTAATTCTACAAGATTCGTTATAATGCATGCTAAAAATGAGTCTCATAAATCTTTTTTGTAAAATGAACACTCATGATACTTCAGTTGACTTACCCCCATGTAATTACAGCTGATTGCCGTGGAGACAAGACCGTAATACATGTTAATCACATGGTTTCTGTGAAAGTTCGATTTGAGACTAGTAAAAGCATAATACAGTTTATTCAGTTTTTTTCATATGTTATCAATTTGGTTGTTGAAGGGTAATTTGTAATTCAGCTACATACCAAGGAATTTCGTGCTTTTTGATGCTAAGATATCAGTGTGGCCTAAGTTTAACTTCATGTTGTTGAAATGTTTTCAAGGACTACTGAATTGGATAAAGACCATTTTTTCCATATTATTAATGAGTTAATTTCTCTCACACCATTGAGTGAAGTTCTTCACTACTAGTTGTGTATCATTCATCAAGTCAAATGTATCGTTAGCAGTTAATATAATTGTTGAATCATCTGCATAAATGAAGACCTGCCCTTTGTTAATGTGGAGACGTAGGTCATTGATATACAGTAAAAACAGCAGAGGACCCAATACTCCACCTTGAGGAGTCCCAAGGGGAATATTTTTTCCTCTGAAAGTTCTTTGTCATAATCAATATATACTTTTTTTAATTGATCACCCAAATTTGTTTTTATTTTTGAATTTCGATTCGAATTGTCAATACTTTCCATATTTTCAATTTTCTCTGGAACACAGATTGATTTGATTTGACCTAAGTGTTTCAATTAGGTGCTTTATTACCTGAAGAGTATGGATTAATAATGAAGGCCTTGCGTCTTGATCAGTGTTGTTATTAGTGAATTATAATGTGTGTGATCACCTGGTGATCAAAACACGTGTCGAGGTGTTAAAAATAACGATTTGGTGTTGAGAAAAAAACTCCAGTAATATTCATTACTACACCAAAGGTTCCAAACAGTGCATCATAAATATATAGGTTGTTTTATTAGATACATAGATACTAGAATAGTTAACTTTCTAAGGTTAATTTATTGTATAAAAATTGGGGGTTACCCGTTGAATAAATAAATAATAAAAAGTACAAAGGGTTTATCCATATTTTTATGATTATTGGTAGGATTTCTCTACGCGTGATCACGAAATCGTGATCAAAGGTACCAGAACAAACAAAATTGTCGAATTTGTGACGATACCAATCCAGATGAGATCCAAGAGCGTCCAATGTATCCCAAAAATTTCACAATTTGGTGTGGATTTTGGAAAGGCGGCGTTATCACTCCACTCCACATTTGAACGATGTTATTCCACACATAATGGCAAATAGGTCATTGTTTTATTTAAATTTGAAGGTAGGAAGCACTTAATGGAAGTCCCTATAGTTGTTCTTGTTATTATTATTATGTTGTAGGCTTAATTGACTGACTGTTGTTGTTTTCCTTATATTGCTCTTTTTAGTGAAGCAACTTTTTGGGATTGCCAAAGATATTACTCAAAAATCAACAAAAAAATATCCACAAAAAAGCTTTCATTTAATCCAAGGGATTTTCTTCTTACGTTACCACAATAAGCAGATCTTTGAGAAATAATTTACATTCATTTAATCAATTGATCTAGCCACTTTCCATTCGAGTTTTGTAAACAAGAAGAATTTTTCTAATTCTTCAACACTTCACGAGGCATGTAGGTGTATATGTTTGCAAGAACATTCCGTGTTAGGAATCACATGTTAAAAGGTAAGACCTCATTAGTCCTTAGCTCGCACAAGTTTTTCAACTTCTGAGAGTTGTCGTTCGTATGGGAGCGACAGCTGTTTAACGGAAAAACAGATTTTACACTGATTTTTTTAAACAATCTTGATGTGCTACTATTCAGCAACACAATATTAAACTAATATAACGAACCGATTTGTTGGCAGTGTTCTACATATTATTATGTCTTACGTTTCGCCTACGGCTGGGGTATATATTATTATGAAAGTTAATATTTTTAACATTTCCAAACTGTTCATTCATCGAAAAATCTGATTTGTGGTAATTTCAATTTCAGTTATAACACCTCTATAATCACATTTTTATAAACATTTTAATATCTCGGCTGTTATCTCAGAAAAGAGATCATAAAAGCTGATATAACAAAAAACGTCCCATTTAATGAAGATCTAAAATGTCCAGGAAGCAGCACGAAATAAAATTTAAATACTTATGTCTGAATTATAAGTGAGGAAAATAAAAAAAGTGAAAAATAAAATTTTAATTGGGGTCACTCTTTCAACTGATAAATTCGTTTTAGGTCACATCTACATCCTCTTTCTCCTCGCGAGCTCTTTCAACTACAAACGGCAGAGTACATACAAAACGAGCGATAGTAATTATATTTAATTGTTAATTTTTGCACTGCAAATCATCAATATCCTGTCTCTGGTTTCATTAGACCTCACCTTTCCCCTCGCTCTCAATCATTGGACAAGCAGAAACTGCTAAAGATTACATATGTCGAAAGGTTGGCCCAGTTTACAACTGCATATTTACGTCCATGTGACGTCACCAGCGACGTTTGTCGTTTTCCAATAAAAACATTATTTTTTTGAAACTAAATTGTTTAATGGTTTATTGTAATCTTACGTTCATACTAATTCCGAAATATATGGTATTTTATGGCAATGATCTCATATCCTTTTATCCTTTTAACCTTCAATGAATAAAATATATCTGGCGCGACGATTTCAATTCAATTGTATTTCAGACAGTATATTTTTGTGACAAAAAAAAATTCAATTATCTAACAAAATGACTTCAATATAAAATAAAATAATGTTTTTATATTTAAAAGGAATTATACCTACATATGTTTTTTTAATCTCAATGGACATATTTTGTGAAAACTACATAGAAGTATGGCTTGAAAAGGTTCTTAAATTTTAGAAAGATTTCTAACTCATATGAAACATTTTCATGATAATAGGAATAACTATCAACTGTTTTTTTCGAATTTATCCTTGAACGAATTCAATATTTTCCATCTACCGTTTGCTAACTTGAAGCCATTCTAAGGGCAGGTATATAAACGACACTGCATATTTTTTCAGAGTCACTGATAATTGAAAGATTCTCCTTCATTATATATTGAAATAGAAGTAAACATATTTTTCCAAAAAAATTACTGCTACTAAAATTACTTAGCACGAAAAAATATTTCTAATGCATCTGACTGAAACTTCATCTAGTATCTAGTTAATAGAACCATCAGAAGAAACTCGTTATTTCTATGCATTTAAACAGGTTTCCTCTAAATATGAGCACCGCTGATGACGTCGTCGGAATTCGGTCATCCTTTTGACGTTTATAGTCGTTGGAAGCAGCAATTTGCATTCCTTTATTTTCATTTTCACGTCTGCGCGAGTTTCCAGGGTCGCGCATGCGCATATGCATATTCCGAATACTGCCTGTGGGGCCCGATAAAGGAGAATGTCAAATAAATACAAAATGAAATAGCGAATTTTAATATTCTATGCAATTGTTTTTCGCGGGATTCAAAACAGTACTGTTTAGTCTTTCGGCTTCTTTGCTGAAGGCATTTTCTTGTGTTTATCGGGATTTGGCACGGAAATTATCTTACTTATTACATATCCCAAGCCAACTTGATCTATGGGAATAAATTTATATTGCGCAGGCAAACCAATTATGTAACATTATTCGAGGTTGTTATAGATTGTTGATATCTGAAAAACAATGACAAGACGAACTGATCCAAGAAAATTATAAAAAAGCTATCTACGTAATAGAAACGTTTGCTTGACAACAAGCAATCAACTAGCTATCCATTTAGGATAGGTCAAAGAATTGAATATGAAGGACTCGACATTTTCTAATTTTTTTCGTCTTTCTGGAAGCGTTCTACCAAATAGGGTAAGCTTCTATGTTGATAGTATGTCAAAAACGGTGTTATGGTTTTATTGACCCTTCAGGGTAAAAGTAGCTACCAGACCAAACATATTAGAAAGTGACAGAGTTTCAATCTAACTACAGCAAAATACCATTATTACTTTGAAAACTACGATGATTCGAAAACGAAAATAAACAGACTACAGACCGCAGACTTGTTATTAGTATACACATTTCAAAATGGAAGCTGATCTAAAAATATACCCAACATAACATTTGCATTAGGTGAATATGCCGATATGAAATGCAGTGATATCAAAAGGGGTATAAATTGAATTAGTTTTCGTTTTATAAAAGAAATTAGTATTATGAACTTCAAACTTAGGTCAAAAAGTCATAATCTTCCCTAAAATGAATAGGTTTATTAGCGTAAAGTTACGAATTGGTAGTGACTTTCGTCGGAGCAACAATTTATAAGCTTTAGATGCAATAGTACGATCAAAATTGTAAAACTTACCCCAAAATGCCAAAAATGAAAAGGAAGTTTTTGGTATCGGATGTAAACACTAACATTTTTCAGCAAAACTACTACTATATCAGATTGTAAAATTATATTTTACAGTTCTAACATGTTTCACTGACTACTTCCACAAACCCATGACTTTTTCGCTATAACGTTATGGAATATTCAACACATATTTTCCAGCACTTTTGAAAACAGACATCTAAGCTAAATATGGCAGCCATATTCTGTACAAAACAAAGGAAATCTAGCTACGAAACCTACTTCAATACTCGCAATCGCGTCCGCTTTCCGGTTCGAAGCTTCGTAGCGTTTTTTAAGATGGCGTTCTTTAGCTTCGACCATATTCCATGGGGATTTTTGAACGTACCCTCGCGATATGAAATCTCAAATAGAAACAATAAAAAATTACTTTTTGTATTAGAGTCCTGTTTTCCTTATTTAAAATAAGGTATAAACATAATAACAGAGAAAAAGTTGGGAAGGAAACCTAAAAAATGAAATCCATTATGAAAGGTAAAACGAATAAAGATGTTCACTCGATTAAAAAAATTTTGAAAATATTTTCCTAAACATAATAACAGAGAAAAAGTTGGGAAGGAAACCTAAAAAATGAAATCCATTATGAAAGGTAAAACGAATAAAGATGTTCACTCGATTGAAAAAATTCTCGAAAATATTTTCCTTCAAAAGAATTAGGAAAGTTCCTGGTCTTCACATTATAGAAGCCTCGTGAACCATTTCCGAACCCGCTACTCACGGATATAGGTATACGAAGTACGTTTTCAAAATAAAATGGGTTGTCATCCAATTTACATAAAATAGATATTCAATAATTTCATTGTCTTGAAAAATGCAAAACCTGCCGGTGTCTTATTGGATTTTCATCTGAAATGAGTTGAAAAGAGGAATCAAAGAATTGAAGCATAATTATTAAAGGTCAGTTATCTCGATTCACATCTTAGATTAATAATATAAAGACATTCAGTCTGTCATAGAAATTGAGTACGTTGTTGCAAAATACGATAAAATCCAACCAAGATTAGATTTTTTGGTACTGAAAAGTAGCTAATAGAGAAGTTGAAAACTTGGGCTAAAAAAGCTGCATTCTGAGCTCAGTTGACGGCGATGGAACCTCTGGTAATAGGTAATTCTTTGAATCGACAGAACAATACCCAAAATCATTCAGGTAGTTTCAAATGACTTTTCTTCAGTTTGCGTATATTTTCCGGTGATTGTGATGAATCGTTATACTTTTGAGATGCGTTTTCTTTGCTTAGACAAGAAATGTCAATTTGTCAGTTATACAGAAATTGTATCGTATGGAATCTAACACCTATTAGGCATGATGCTCAAAGGTTAATTAATTAAAATCTTTTGTGGGTGGTGAAACTTATGTCCCCTTTAATGAAGAGAAAAGAACGCATATAAGAAGTGTCCCTTTGAAAAAATGCAACGCGGTTGGATGCGAAAGTACAGTTGGTGTTGTTTAAAATATTGATACTTCGTTTTTTGAATCGAAGGAAATTCTGTTCAAATTGAAAATAAATTGATTGATGTAGCCGTTACTACATGATAGGAGATCATCAAGAAAAATGAGAAATGAATCTATGTTCCTTACTACTTTCATTTGTAACTATCGTTACTGCAGTTTCGTCCTATATGGACATTTTCAAACTAATACAATAACGCACTAACAATAGTTACAAATAAAAGTGGTAAAAACATAGAATGTTTCATTTTTCATTAGGAACATCAATGAAAACGTTCCCCAAGATGGTCGTAATATTTGATGTTGAAAGCTACACTTTTGATGTGTAACATCTATAGCCGCACTGGACTGGATATTCAACATTTCACCATTTTTCAAAAAAAAGTACTTATGTAGGTTTCTGTCACAAGTCAAACATTTTTATCCGACTGTAATTTGAGAAATTTTCAACTAAAACTCCAGATATAATTATCTAATGACGAAGGTAACATTCAAATCTGATAAAATTGATTACTTCATTTCAAATTTTAAAATTTGTATATGAAGAACTACATTAGATACTTTGTATCTAATCATTAGTATACTTTGTTCAAAAAGTTCGGTAGTAGTTTTTTGGATATCAAAATTCACTAGTCCATCTGTATGCATACTTCAGGTTTGTAGGTAAAATATAATTTCCACTCTTATGTCATAATAATGTGTTTCATATAAAAATCAAAGAGAATTTGCTACGATAACTAGATTTATCAATTGTGAATATTATTAACTGTCAAGTATACCAAAAAAGTCTTAACTATTCTTTCACGTCTTTTTGAGAGTTTCCATTACTAGATGTAAACATTGATCACAGTGATTCTGATCGGAGTATATAGTTCTTATATGATGGTATGATGATTTATAAAATTACTATTTACCCCTCTGAACTTAACAACTATTTATTATCTTTAAAAAGTGCGTTTGCGAACGTACCTAATTTACGTAGTCTTCATACTACGAATTTCGTAGCAGAATGTCGTGACATACTTGTCAGCTGTCAATGTTGGGACGCCATCTAATTTATTTTTATTTTTGTTATTGTAACATTGAAACGAGGTGGTGACAAATTCATGGAAGAAAATATAAGTGGAACTGTAGACTATGGTGCTCATTTTCGACTTCACAAACATTGATACATACTGGCTACAGTTACTAATTGAATTATTTTAGTTATTCAATTTTTCAACATATCCAGCACGTGTGGCCTCAGCTTATACCCATCGACACTAAGCAGCAATACGAGTTTTATTTCTTCATCTGCGGCACTCCCACGGTATTGACGATACACCAGTATTGCATTACGCTCTGGGGCATATTGAATCCTTTGTAAGAATGAGAGGTACCAAATGGCTAGATTTCAACTAAACAGTTTTGATAGATTAGGCGACAACAAATAATAGGTTGACTATAAAGAAATGAAAACAGTGTGTGTTATAGATGTAATCACAATGATATTGAGATGGAGTAAGATTGACAGATGAAATAGAGTGAATATAGAAAAAAATAGTTATGGTCATCACCTTATGATGCCTACTTGGTTGAAGATGGATCTCCATTAATACTTTTCACATCTATTTTCAACGCCCCCTTCACTTGGCATAATTAATGTACTTGATATTTAGACAAATATTTTGTTGGAAAGAATTAGCAGCTAGCTGGGCTGTAATAATTTGTGCACAAAAACTTTGGTAAAACGGAACTTCTTTTGAAGTACAGAAAACAATTCAACTCAAACATAACTATCAAATTTGACAACTAATAAAAGAATCGTAAACCATCAAAATAAAAACCGAAGGCGACTCAAATATTTTGAAATATTTATAACAATTTATTTCCTACACAATTATTTGGTGGATTTATCTCATAAACATTTTTGTAATTTTTAAAGGTCAATAAATATCTTATCTCGTCTTATCAATGAATTCATGTTCAAAATCTATCATTTGAATTTAATTACCATTCAACTGTACTTTATGATTTATAGAGAACCTGTGAAGTTGAATATTTAAACAAATGCTATCTGTATTCCAAATATGATGGTTTAAACGTGATATTTTTCCAAACTAGTTATTTTTATTGGCATTTCAAATGGAAAATGTGTTGTAAAGCGATAAAAGATAACATATTCTGCTTATGAAGGTCAACTACAATAATTAGCCTTTTTTTGTTGTACGTGCATAAAAAATTTCATTTTTAGAATATAGCTTCATTCTCATCTCGGCGCCATTTTTCTAGTGCCTTAGGCAGGTAGATTGTAATGTAATGATTTTCTATAACTAAAGAAGAGCTCATATAAGAGCAGTGGTCAGTAGATATTGACATGAATGAATCCAATAATATTGAACATTTCTTCATCATACAATGGGAAAACAATTCATTTCAAAATAAACTATATACAATGATGTGTAGTTCATGCAAAGAAATAACTTCCAGACAGGAACTGGAAAAAAAGCCCTCTCGAAACAACTACTTTCATATAATTCGTAATTACATGAAAGAAAAAATACTTTCAGAAAAACTACTTCTATGTATATGAACATTCAATTGTATAAAAAATACTTTTCGCTATTCAGTTTGTAATCCAACATTCGTTATGGAATTGAAACAGATATCATTCATAGCATTGCTACATAATATAGTATACGAAGGGAGTAATATTTGACTTACATGGAACACTGTCATCCTTGCCTTATTGCCTCTTCAGCACCAATTTGGATAACATTACAAGATGAAGCACTCAATATAACTTCTGCCAGTTGGGATGAAACTTGCCATCCAATATTTGAAAGTCTCAAACTAATGACACTGTATTCAGTTATTGTTTATGAAAACCTACTACATATTTGACTAAATATTAATAATTATACCTCTCGTACAGACATACACCATCAGACCTTGTCATGCAAGCAAATAGACTGGAAGCGACTGACAATATTGACCTTAAGCTATACAATACTAGACTCTCGCAATTTGTCATTTAAAAGATTTAAGTTCTTACAGAAGTTTTTCTAACTGTAAATCCTTTGTAAACCTAGGTTGGGTTTTCTGTCTGATGCTCTGTCTAAGGGTTTGCAAGTTGACTCTGTGTACACTGATTTCTCCAGAGCTTTTGACAAAGTTAATCATGAGCTATCGATCCATAAACTTTGTTTATATGGTGTTGATGGGCAAATATTGCAGTGGCTCAAGAGCTATCTTACGGAAAGAACACAAATTGTTAGAGTTGATCGTTCTCATACCATCGCAGTTACATCGGGTATTCCACAAGGTTCACACTTGGGACCATTGTTGTTTAACCTTTTTATCAACGATCTAATCAGCAGTTTCCATGAAAGCAAAGCTTTGCTATTTGCCAACGATTTAAAATGTTTTAAAATAATTAGAAGTGAAGCTGATACGATATAGATTGCCTATCTAACTGGTGTTCGAAAAATGGTATGTGTTTGAATGCATCCAAATGCCAAATTCTTTGCTTTCATCGAACACATCACCCAAGAAGAAGATAGTATGAAGATAGTATAAATAATCGGACCTTACATTCTGCTATTGAAACCGAAGATATAGTTGTAATCTTAGACTCCACACTTAGCTATAAATCACACATTTCCGCTATAATTAAAAAATCTATGAAGATACTGGCTTTACAAAGAGAACCACTCGTGATTTCACCAACATCACTGCTATTAAATCTCTTTATTATTCCCTAGTTAGATCTCATATCGATTATTGTTCCACAGTTTTGTCCCTTCATTACGTTACACAAAAAGTGAAACTCGAGGCTGTCTGTACAGCACAATTTCCTGCGATATATTGCCTTCAAGATGCGTGTATACTATGATTATACTGCATTGAAATGCATTTTGAACATACTTTCTCTTGAGGCTCGCAGAAAACATAGAGATTTGATACTTCTATTCAAAATTATCAACGGACTGAGTATCAGCCCCGAGCTTCCCTCCAAAATATCTTTACATCTCCCCTGTCGTTCGACTAGACAGGTGCAAACGTTTTACGTTTCTTTTCGCAGATTCAATTATTCATATAACAGCGTTATTCCCAGAACTCTTTGATTGGCTAACTCTTTAAATAACCTTCAAATCTTGAATATATCAGTTTCCCGCTTTAAAAACCATATTCTTCACCCAGCCACCTAATACTCTGCTTGTGTTATTGTATTATGTCTAATGTTACTTGCCTGTAAGAATTATACTAGTTCATATTGTTATACATTTTAATTTTTTCTTAAATAATCTACTTGTTATCTTACTTCGGAATTGTATTATTCTTATAATTTACTTTCTATCCACTGTATTGCATCAAGTACTACATACTGTACTACTTATATCCGAATTGGGCTTGCCCGTGTATATAAATAAATAAATAAGAATTGAAATGTAAATCATATGTTTGTACTGAACATCTAATTATCGAATTGCAACATGTTTGTAATCTAATTTCAGATGTGTCAATTTATTTTAATGAGTATGTATTCGTATTTTTTACTTCTCAACTTACGACCATCGTTGATTGTCGAATCTTAAGATATATGTAGCCTGATTTCAATTGCGCCATTTGTTTTGACATGCCTATAAACCTTGTGTTTTTCAAGACGAATAAATATATTATTATTATTATCAATTCATAATATGTCACGAATGAGTTACTCATGTCATCAATCTGGGAAATAATTTTAGGAGAGATCAGTTTTTGGGAAAGAAACGTTTTCTCTTTCTTTTTTTGGAAGATTCCCAAATTTTTTGTATAAGATGGAGAAGTAGAGCCAAAACCTTTTTTTGCCAAAAATGAATCTCTCATAAAAAAACCCTTTTAATTCAATATTAAACACTAATTTATTTTGTATTGAGTTTTGACCTGGGATATTTGTAGTCCTTTAGGAAAATAGAAAGGACTTTTTAATTCCTACAGAACATAATGATTCCGGAAGGATATTGCAGAGTTATCACAAATTTGGATCTATTTTCATCTAACGTTTACAACTGAGCTTTCCATTGTAAATAGATGTCATTATCTATTCTAAAATTCCATAATAGTAGGCACTACATTCTCAGAAATGTTATTGCATTAAAACGAAAACATTGTTGACAGGTTGTGATTCTAGATATATTTTATCATCTGATAAACTTATTGAATTTGTTAATATATAAAAAAAAGTAATACAAATTATGAAACAGCAAACATTAATTGGCACATTTACTTTTTCAGCTGCACAAAAACCTGTAGCACAACATTATTTGAAGATCTTGATCTGCCAATGTCCTCTTTTTCATAGAATAAAATATATAGAATGATAAAATATATAGAAACACAACCTGATAACAATGTTTTCGTTTTAATGCAATAATATTTCTGAGAATTCAGTGCCTACTATTGTGGAATTTTAGTATATTTAGCTGTGGATAATTTATAATAATAGTGTCTTTTTCGTAGTCCTCCATAAGCTCATCAGCCTCTTCTCTGTTGCCAGATTTTCCATAAGTTGGGATATCTCCTGCAAAGATACATGAATTCTTCATAAGATAAAATTAATTTATTGACTTGAAAATCCCATTGCAATAAAAATATTAAAAAAGACATTTCAAGTTGAAAAATAAAAATTTGGATTTTGCTAACCCCCTTGAAAACTGAAACTATCATTGCAAAGTATATTCAAGTTCGTTATATTGGTCCTTTGAGCCGGATTAATAAAACTTATAACTCAGCCAAGTTTAGTTTAAGCTAGTTTTTCAAATAAAAAATCAAGTAATCTTTATTAAAATATTCTCATTACTCTGATTGAATTGAGGTGTTTGGATAATTGAATAAGATAAGATATTTATTTAATAAGGATCTCTTTATATACATACATGATTTCATATTATAAAATTTACAAAATACAATTTGATAAAAATCAGTTACCAAAACTTAATTGTAATATAAAAAATGATTAGATAAAACGCTAGCACAAGGAATAAATATTACTGGAGTTTTTTCCCAACACCAAATCGTTATTTTTAACACCTCGACACGTGTTTCGATCACCAAGTGATCATCTTCAAAGAGGAAGATTTAAAACTATAAACTAAGTTTATAGTTTAGAAGACTAAAACCATAAACTAAGTTTATAGTTTTAATCTTCCTCTTTGAAGATGATCACTTGGTGATCGATTGGTTAAAAATTACGATTTGGTGTTGGGAAAAAACTCCAGTAATATTCATTACTTCACCAAAGGTTCCAAACAGTGCATCATAAGCTAGCACAAGGTATTATATCCAAGGGGGACAAAATAGAAATTGACGAATAAATAAACATTCTTTGAGAAAAATGAAAATTCACCTTCTACAGTGCAGAAAATTTGAAAAGGACAGTACTTGAGCTACTCACTGTAGAACCAGAACCAAATATAAACTTAGTGTTCCACAAACAAGAATAAATAACCAGCAAGATGGATGTCCACCTCTTCAACAGCTTGCCATCTCATTTCTAAAATTTACCATCTACTCATTACGAACGGTACACAAAAAATGTGGGAATCTTTCCATTTTTTGGAAGTCAAAACTTTTCTCTCCCAAAATCCAATCTCTACTAAAAATATACCCCTTTCAATTTAAACAAGATGCCTATGGCTGGGATTTAATCAAATAAGCGAATGAATGACATTACATACTGTCATTGATGATAGGAGTAGATTAAATTCATTCGTCCAGAATTGATTTTCACATATCTCTGCGTGAAAATTGGGATTTTTGTGAGGGTACTTACGAGTATAGTACAATCTCAACTATTTTGAATTTAGTCACTCTACAGGAACATAGGACGTTAAAGTATCAGTTATTATTACACAAAATCAGGTGAGCTGGTAGTTACTTGAGTTATACAGCATTGTTGGGTTAAGTTGAATTTGTTTCTAATGTATAATTTTTATGTAAAAAGTGAGTGTTAATTTCCGACTAATTAAAAATAGTATCAGAAAATCTCTTACCTTTTTATATCTTTCATCATCGATCATATTGACATTGACTAGAACGTCTTCATCATCTTCCAGGACACCTTTATCTTTCAGAGTAAGTACTACTGACCTTCCTTCACCAAAAGAGTCAAGGTCGTGTTGTACTGTCAATCCTTTCAAATGCTTTGCGGTATATCCGGACCTCATTTTCTCACGCCTCTCTGACTCAACTATATCATTAATTCCAAACTGAGAGTCCAGTTCTTCCAACATTCGTGCCTACAAGTAAAATAATACCTTCATCATTTCAAATAGATATTGGTACAGAGCTGTTCAGTATCAATTAGTACTTTTACTGTCATATAAAAGGACTCATAGTAGCATTAGTATGGAATTGGTACCGCAAATATTTTAGATACTTTCAAAACAAATCACTGATACCAGTAAATGTAGTTGAAGTTAGGTCGGTTTTCATTTTGGAAAAATTATGAATACCAGTTCTTATTAAAAACAAACTTCAAATTGAGTGAGGACACAACTATGAAGAAATAATTTGCAATGTCACGAAATACTCTTACAGAAACTTCAGCACTACGGAATTAGAGGAGTTGCCCCTGAATGGTGTAATTCCTCCTATCAGGCTGAAGCTATATGGTAAAAACAATACTCTTTGAAAAAGGTGTATATGAAGACTGGCGTCCCTCAAGGCTCAATACTGGGTCCGCTCTTCTTTTTTGTGTACATTAATGATTTGCTAAATGTCAAAATATCTGCACATTTTACACTGTATGCTGATGACACCACTATAATATAGCATAATTCGAATCTAGAGTCCTTAAATAAATTAATTCATAATAATGTGAACGTAATTAGAAAATGGAGTAACTCATACAGCTTTCTTTCAATGTCTCAAAGACCAATGTTTTCGCTTTGAAAGGACGTAATGTTGGGTTTTATGAAATGTGCAAAGCAAATATTCATATGGTAAATCTGATTGTGTAAGTTGAGGTTTAATAATATTGGAGACTGATCTCACAGAAACATAGTATCTTTTCTTTTTTATACCCCACTTTTTATTCTATGGATAATAGTTTAGAATTTTATCCCTAAATAAATAAAACTACCTACTCTTTTCTCTGCGTCCTTTTTGGCTTTATCAATCTCTCGACTTTTATCTACCCAAGACAGAATATCATCTTCATCATCACTGCCTTCTCCGAGAGTTTTCACCTTTGAATATTTATTATTCAGCTGCCTCTTCTCTCTGATCTCACTGAGTTTCGCCCTTAATTTTTCTTGCTGCGCCTTCAACTGTAAGTTTTCAGCAGGCTTATGATAAAATTCACCTAAGTCATCTTTTTTCAACTCATTATTACCTTTCTTGTTCGAATTGGTACTTGAATTACTTGCCGAAGAAGCCACCTGAAGAGGCTTTAAACCTAGTTTAGCTCGAAGCTTGTTTGTTTCTTCAATGGAAAGACTTTCGGCACCTTGACTTGAGCTGGCAGCTTCGATGTCTTTACTGCTGTGTTGTGGCAATGCTGGTAGAGGTGGCACAGCAGGTGGAGATGGTGGAGCCTGTTGGTCATTTTCGACAATTTCAACAACGTCGGAACCTGAAAAGTAGAGTTAATAATAATAATGCTTATTTTCATTTGACTTTTTATATTAACTGGAAGGTTATAGATTTTTATTGATGTCATAAAAGGTCCTTTATGAACTTGTGTTAGATGAGCTGTGGGTAAGTAAAGTTGGTCCCCGTTTCTAGTAATATACTTATTTACATCTTTGAAGGTTGGAAATTCATTTATATGTTTCTTTACATAACAAGCAGCCTCAATAATATATAGACTGATGACAGTTAAAATTTTTTCATTATTAAATACAGAGTGACACAAGTCGGTGTGTTTGAGATTGATCATTCTTCTGAGGATACGTTTCTGGAAAATTAGTACTCGTTTGATATTTGTACAATTTCCCCAGCATAACAATCCATATGTTAACTTGGAATTAACGCATCCATGATAATACATTTTCACAGTGGATTTTTTATGCAGTTGTGAAATCGCATAGTTCCATAGTGAAAGTTCTTTAATCAATTTTTTAACATGAGTGTCTCACGTAAATCTGTTATCGAGGTGCAAGCCAAGGAATTTAACATTTTCACTATGTTTTAAAGATTAATTTGGTATTTCTCTTGTTCGCAAAATCAGCCTAAAATACATCAAATCCGTTTTACAGAGGTTCAATTTCGAGTCATTCGCAATGCACCAAGTTTTCATTTGACTAATGCAATATGTGAAATTTTTCAAAAGCTGTTCATCACTCATTTCCTGTATAATAGAGGACGTATCATCAGCACAAAGGGTTAGTAATAGCAATGGGTGATGAACCGTATTGAAATCACCATGCATACCATCCACACATTTCTTGTGGTCTCGACACAATATGAATGCAGGTATGCTCAAAAAAAGGCAGTGGCCCCCAATTATTTAAGATGCGCTACAGTATAAAATACGTTGCCAGACTACGTGAACTATATTGGAATTTTGATTCAAACTAGTATTTCTTTCTGTTATACTTTCATTTCTTCTTGCTTTAATTTCATAGATATGAGTTTTCCCTGTAAAACACCTAGTGTTCCTAAGATTTGAAAATTTTGGAATTAATAGAAAATTACATTATTCCTTACCATCAGACTCGTAATTATATTTCGAAGATTTTTCCTCTGGTTCATAACGTCTTCTGGACGAATTTTCCTCGGTTTCATAAACATGTTTAGAAGACTTATGTTTCTTTTCTTTATGATGATGCTTCTTGTGTTTATGTCTCTTATCCCTTGTGCTATCATGCGACTCTTCGCGACGACGCTTACGGGACTCCTTATCTTTTTTCTTGGTGCTGGAACCCATTTTCAATTATAATTTTATAATATCTTTATTTTGAAATAGGTTTTTCCAAATTGCGAAACTTTAACACAATTTTGTCAATTGCTACTTGTGTTTGACAATGTCAATGTCAATTATCTGGACAATATTGACAGCACCAAACCGCAGAACCACATACACAGAATGACAAATAGGCCACAGTACAAGTCACTTGAAATGCTGAACGTAAATATTCTTACATAAGCTATATAACCAACACTTAGGTATACCAAGGCCTATTTTCTACCTAAAGTAAGGTAGAAATAACAAATTATTACTTGTTCTAAGAACACTTCTGTTTAATTTAGGGTCAATGTCTAGGGACCATAGTCTGAGCCGTAAAATGAAAAAGGCATACTATTCTCAGTGACAAATAATAATAGCAGTGAACTTTTTCTGACTAAATTTCAATAACATCGTTTGAAAACTTATATTTCATAAGCAACGACGTCACATATAATAGCATTCGTATTACATAGAAACCTTATCAAAAAATCAACAATCTATCTCTCCCATTCCTCAAACTAACATCTTACAAATGTTATGTTCATTTTTAAAAATCTGCAGATACAGATTGATACCTCGTGATCACAGAGTCGACGGTGCGAAATATATTTAACGAACGCTCGATACTATCTGAATGTCAAGTCGATATTTATGGTGTTATTTATTAAAACAACACCTCTAATATATGATCGATTGAGTTTTTTCTACAACAGCACTGTAATTTTAAATTTCTTTTGAAAATGCAAACATTTCTTCACAACTACTTGAGAATGACTAGAGTTCTCTCTTTATTTCTATTGGTCGTTGCTTCCTATTCAGGCGCAATTGATCATAATGGCTACTGACAAAGTAGGCATCATTATGTCAATAAGAATGTGTATGAAGTGAACTTTTGACAAAACGGGATCTCTACTAAGTAATTGCCATATTCAATCTTGACATTCTCCACAAAACCGTTTTCGAGAGAGAAAATTATAATTCCTATTGACTTTATAGCAAATAATGAAACAAAGTTGAAAGTTACATATTTTCGCATAATCAATAAACTTCAATTTACTATTTGAAAGTTTTCCAAAATGAGTTTTCCATTCAAGTATCTGAAACAAATAACATCTCCATAATACAAAAAATGTTGATAATATAATATTTAATGGACGTGTTTATGGCTTTGTATGTATTTGATCTGGATGGTTTGAATTATTTTCCAATATTATGTAATGGAACAGTAAAAGACATTGTGAATAGTGTTAACTTTTTTGTCAGTATTAATTATTAAATATTCCTTTCTCAAACAATTATCATTGTTTAACGTTCTATCATTTCTACCTACGTAGGTAGGTACTCGTCTCATTTTTCTTAATCAGATTCAACATCATATTTCCGTAGTATCATTATAATTTCAATATTTTCTCCTGTCCGAAGTATGTNGAATACGAAAGTAACAAACTTGTGCTTGAATGCAATTCTAGTGTAACTAACTCATTTTGCTACGCAGGACGTATTTATATGAAAAAAGTTAATTACATAACATGAAAATATAACAAAGAAAATAAAGAGTCTTTTTGTCATCGTTTTGAGAACTGCGTATCGCCGGATGTTGATTCAGCATTGACATTGATCCATGTCACCTTGGGTATGAATAGAGAAGGTCAATAAATAACATATAACATAGATGTTGGGATGTAAGTAATAACGGTGTTGTAATATTTTTATGCATAAAAAAGGCATTTGATTCAGTTAAACATAAAATTTTACTAGATATTTTATATAACTCAGTAGTGTGAGGTCATTCTTACAAACTATTTCAAAATTATTTTCAAAATCGAAATCAATATGTAGCGATGAATAATTGTATAATTTTTATTAGTTTCAACTTTTGGTGTCCCACAAGGTTCGGTTTTGGTCCCAATTTTCTATTTGGTTGATAATACTGAAAATTAGGTTTGATGAGTGATCACTTCTCACTTGCAGAAAATAAATATAAATAGCGACATGAGAAAAATAGAGAAATGGTTAAGGGACCTCAATTTAACAAATAACTTAGAAAAGACAGTTTTCATGATTTTCAAGCTGTAGTATAAAATAAAGTCACTTCCCACTGTCTATCCCTATGTATGCTTATATCTTTAAAACTAGGCAACGGATTTTGATGTGGTTTTTTTTAATAGATAGAGCGATTTAAGAGGAAGGTTTATATGTATATAACATGTATAATATAGTGGAGAAACACTGATAATTTTAGAGGTTTCTAATGTGATGTGCTAAATAAACAAATTAACTAGAAAAACAATTTGTTTTGGCCAGTTTTGACTCACCTACGCTGTAGGTGAGTACACCTATCAGAAAACAACTACTCCCCTGGCTAATACCACGAAGGGCGTTGGATGATATCCAACAGGTTTCAGTGCAGGAATCTTTACAGAAGTATTTTCTGCATATCATTTAGCGATACTACTGCTGGAATCGATTTTCAATTATAGGAACGGGCACGCCTGCAGACCTGTTTTGGGCTATTTGGCCTCTCGTCAGTCCAAAGTAGTGGCCATCATCAATCTAGAGTTGATGATATTCCATAATTGAAAATCGAATTCCTTTCAGAGTATCATTTCTCTAACCAAGATAAATTAGTTATTATTTTGTACCCAATGAATAAATACTGTTAATTACTGAATTTGAACCCAAATTATCCTTCAAATTAATTGTGTTATTAATTTTCAACAATGTGGAACACGTATCTCACCTTTCTGGAGTTATCGTAGTCGTCTTTATTTTTACCGGATACATGTCTCGTGATGTAAGCCTCATGTGGACTGGGAACGACGTCAGCGTGTACTGAATAACGTCCAGGGTTCGTTGTGCTGGAATTTATACGATTCCTGGATCTGGACGAGACGCTCGAAACCAGCACAAAAACAGTTCCCGTCGCGTGAACGTACTGGTGTTCTCGCGAAGTATTCGTCTTATTGGGAGGCTCTACTTGGCACGATATAAATCCGAATCGCTGTAGAATGGCTTCTTGGAAGAGAAACAGTCTCTCTATGTATGTATCGCTTCTGAATTCTTGAAAAGAAATATACAACATGAACATTTTTCAATAACTTTTTTTATTCAGTCATTCTCACATTTTGGTCTTATAGTTTTCTATTTTATACATTTCTCAACTATTATACAATCCTGTATATTGCACTACCAGAAAATATAATTTTTCATTCATTTAGGGAAAGCTAAGACCTTATTTAACAAAAGCTAGATGGAGGTTCTGAGATAAATTGCTTTAGAACTCATTTTGTCAAATTTCGTTATCTTCCCATATAACGATACATTTTCAGTTTGAGGGTTCTTGAAAATCCTGAAAGAATTTGACTGGGCTGTGTGGGGTACAGGGTAGCTGGGTAGCAAAAGTGAGTGGATACCCACTCACTCACTCACTCAAAAGTGAGTGGGTATATTCGACTCTGCACCGCAACCCGCAAGGGTTCATTGTGGCTCACACCTATTCACACTCGACCAAATAAACCCAGCTTCTTAACGAAGCCGATTAGTTCGTATGGTGAGTGGTCTTTCAGGTCAGATGGTAAGATTGCGGCTCTGCCAAACTCTAAAAACCTGATACGGTCCCCAGCGGGGCAGGCACAAAGTATGTGCTCTGCTGTTTCATCATTTTCCAAACAGAGGCAACACACACTGTCTTCCGAGAGTCCGAAAGTCTGCCAATGATGATTCAAATGACAGTGACTTGTAAGAAGGCCTGTTAGACATCGTAGTTCATCCCTACTGTAGTCCAAGAACTGTTCGGTATCAAGCTTCGAAGGGTTAATAAACGCCTTGGAGTGAGCCGATCCTGGAAGATTCTGCCAGAAGTCCACAAATCTTCTTGCTATCCAGGTGTTCAATGTTTGTTTGGCAAAGCCTAAATCGATGCCAATGACAGGTTCTGGTCCGATGAAGCTGCTTGCAGCACCCTCCTTTGCAAGGGAGTCAGCAGCTTCAATGTCTTCCAGGCCAGTATGGCCAGGAATCTAGACCAGAGACAATCTGTTAAGTCTTCCTATATAGAGGAGAGTCTTATTTGGCAGTTTGCCATGAATTTAGACGTTGCTCGGTAGCAGCCAAGAGCTTCCAACGCCGCTTGAATGTCCGAAAATATTTTTATCGACCCGTGTATGAGGTTGGATTCTTCCAATGTCTCCGCACACAATTCAATAGCGTAAATTTCCGCTTGAAATACAGTCGCATAGGTTCCTAGGCAGGTCCTGGGTCTACAACTGAAAATACTTACTTTCTATTATTTATGTAATTGTTTTCCGGTCTGATACACGGTAAGTTGGCGTCTGTTAATAAAATATTGGTATCGTCAGCATTACTTTTGATGTGAGCTTCACTTGTGTGAGAGTTATTCTTGTTCATGTTATGTCATGTATTGATTAGTTTCCCATGATGTATGATGCTCCTTTGTACCTTGTATTTAAACATTCAGTGGAAAATAAAATTACCAAATCTACCAAGAGATCAAAAGTTTGACAATTTCTTTACGGAATATTAAAACTTTAACCTTTGAATAAATGATGATCTTGTTCCAAATCCATTATGTTAAGAGGTACAAAAATAGGTCCTCTCAAAGGGTCCGACTTATCAGAATAAGGAAGAGCCAATGGATCATGCGGTATCGGAACCATTTGTAAACCACATGACTGGGCTTTGCGATGCCATCCAAAAAGCTGCAATACGATTTTGGGTGAATTTTATTAATTGAATTGACTATTGAATGTACTCACCAATTCGAAAATTATAGAGCCTGAGGATGTCAACCACTCTACGATCAACTCGTATGCTTGATCCGGTCTAAAAACTGTTTGATAACGTGCGTGTCCCCATTCCACACGGTCACTCTTACCGAACACGTCTGTTTCCAACCTCATTCTTTGGTACATTGGTCCTAAAATAATGACTGTTCATAACTCCCCGTAAACTTTGAATGCCGTTGTGAGAAAACAGTATTTCTTACCATCCAAATCACAGTCAGCATACTCAGCATCAATGTCTTCGCATAGAAAATGTGGAATTCCTTGATCCCTATCCAAATGACTGTTCGGGACTTGGAGAGAGGTTGAAGGAGTAGTTAAGCCCCAATTTAGAGGCGGTTTGACTTCCACCTCCATCCAATCATTTTGGAAAATTTGTAAGTCTCCACTAGGTATGAAATTCTCTTTGTCATCTAGAAAAAAATCAGAACGAACTTCATTTTTGATAAATTTTGTGGTTCATAGTACTTTTTCATGAAGACTGTACGTTAGTTGCTGACATTAGGAATAATCATTGATAGACAGATGAATTTTTTATAGATAGAACACACGTGTCATCATATATAGGGTCTTCCAACAGGGACTTTTAGGCCTCTTTTATGCACGTGCAGTTGTGCGGTTTGCAGTCGAACGGCACGACGTTCGACGTTTCAGTGTGGTGCCTTCGCTACCTTTTTACGCAAGTTGCAACCGTTCAGGGGGATGGTAAATCTATTAGTACAGTTTTGTTAAACAAGAGAAATAGAATGGATCCGTGCGTGTTATATTATTTATTAATATATCGCAAAAAGCAAAGAAAACTTTTTTGTCAGTATTAATTATTAAATATTCCTTTCTCAAACAATTATCATTGTTTAACGTTCTATCATTTCTACCTACGTAGGTAGGTACCCGTCTCATTTCTCTTAATCAGATTCATCATATTTCCGTAATATCATTATAATTTCAATATTTTCTCCTGTCCAAAGTATGTAGACAATATTTATAGTTTTCCTTACACCTGACGTTCGAATTACAATGCCTAGATGTCGCACACTCCATGGTCTTCCCCTTCCACGAACCCTGGTTCTATGTCATCAGTCATCAGATCAAGTGTCAAGTGTCAATAATGTCATATTCAATTTGTGTTTATGTCTTTATGTAATAAATAAGTCTAATAATCTGTTTCATTACTCAAATCAAATTATCATCGAAATAAAAAGTTGAACGGAGGGTAAATTCAAATTGAGCATCATTCTAATAAGTATGGCCGGTATTACAAAGTTAACGACAGGATTGACTGGTTTGGCCGTTGCACAAAATCCTCATCACACCCTTGGGATTTTGTATGGTAAACTTTTGAGAACTCTCCAAAAAATGCCAGAAAGTGCTGCTTACAGAAAGCATACCGAGGCAATTGTCAACGAAAGGTCACAAATTCTGAAGTCAACATCAAATTTGGAAATAATCGAAAAACAAATCGGATGTGGTCAAATAGAAGAAGTTATTGTACAAGCCGAAAATGAACTGATCCTAGCACGTAAAATGTTGGTTTGGAAACCTTGGGAACCTTTGATGAAAGAAGCCCCTGCTGGGCAATGGGCTTGGCCACCAGCTCAACCAAAGGCCTAGTTTTTCTAAATGTTATAGTTTTAATGTGTGGCAATAAATTACTGGTTGTTCTCATTTCTTTTTTTACACCTCAATAATTCAAATTCCTGTTAGTGGGGCCGTCAAACAGGGTAATGTATAAAAAAAGTAAAACTAAAATTAGAAAATTATGAAATGCCTCTTATAACATAAACCAAATAGAAAGAAAAAAAGTTCAATAATGTAGGTCTATACAAATCCAGTTGTTCATTAATTACTAAGGATCTTCATTAAGTAACGGACGAATCGATCAGAAAAAAAAGATCAGCTTATGTATATTTTATTTGTTTAATTGAAGTTTTGNNATTTCCATATTATATCAATAAACCCGAAAGAATCCAAACAAATCAGTGAAATATGTTGATGCTGAATACGTTTCAGGCTCCACGGCAGTATGAAGACGTCAGATCTTATTTTCCTGGAAAATGACGTACGAAATCAAATTTCGCATAACATAATATATTATAATTACGTTCTAATGAACACAAAAGGCTACTGACATACGTACGTTATTGTGGAAACTCCTACAGTTTGAAAGTAGTGGAAACTCCTTCAAGATTTTTTATCCATTCAAAAAAATAGAGATACAACATAGAAATAACTGACTACATTGTATAAAACAAAGTCGCTTCCCGCTGTCTGATGCGGATTCTGATTTTTAATATATAGAGTGATTCAAGAGGAAGGTTTATATGTATATAAAATGCATGATATAGTGGAGAAACACTGATAATTTCCCACATTTTTCTGTATCAAGATGGAGTAGTAGAAAGCTAAAAACTTTCTTTCCCAAAAAATTAGTCACTCCTAAAAATATAACCCTTTCATATTTTTATAGCCTCCAGTATCAATTTGCAGTTGTTTCAGTTTTTCCTTATATATTTACTTTCACCTTAAATATCATAAGAACTTAAATTCAAGATTAACTCTTTCACCAATTATAATGAATTAGGATTGATTTGAAATATTTATTATATATACATATTAACAAAGATTAAACTATTTACAGTTGTCATTGTTCACTATTCACCAAATTTCATCTGGAGTCATTGTGTGAAAATGTCTTTGCATCTTTGGTTTCCCAACTTTCATTCCAGAAAGTTCGAAGCCTGTTTCCAGAATTGTTGCAGAATTCTCGAAAATCTTTGAGTAGTTTTAGCTGAAAGTTCGTATCTACTCCTTGATTGGTTCTCCACCGTTTGCTCACCATATGATTCCAGGACCATAGAAAACCCATCTGAAAGTTTGAATAATACGTCATCCAAAAAAACGGCAAATTTGGAGATTTTTAACGTTTTCAAAATACACACATTGGAAAAGTCTAGGGATATTTTTATAACATACTAAATATCATAAAAATAAATGCATGAGGTCGTTTAATTTCGATTAAATTGGATTTTGGCTTTCTACTTCTCCATCTTTGTACAAAAAAATGTGGTAATCTTTCAAAGAAATTCCAGACATAAACTGGAAGAAAAAGCCCTTTCGAAACAGCTACTTTCATGTAAAAATTGAATACAGAAAAGAAATTCTTTTGAAATTACTATTATATGAACACTGAATTATACAAATAACACTTTTCTCTTTTCAGTTTGTATTCCAAACATTCGTTATGGAAATGAATTAGATATCAATCATAGAATTGCTACTTAACTTTTTTTATCAACGAGTTTATAAGTCAAGTAACAAACTCAAAAAGGTAACAGTTCGCTGACGATTTCAAATTGTATCAGAAAATTTATTCTTCCCTAGATTGCTTGAGCCTTCGGAATGATTTGAGTTTCTTGACTAACAATTATTGGTCATCAGTTGAGTATGATTAGTCCATAAATAGTTTACCTCTGAAATATGTTGAAAATAGTGCAGTAGTTATATTTGACACGAAATTGTCATCCACCTGTCACATTATCAGAATTGTACTAAAATATCTTGAACTCCTTTAGAGTTAGTTGAGGTTTTGTACTGTACAGTCCAATTTCAAGAATATTAAGAGAAGCAAATGATTTTTCTTAGGTTCCTACTATTCTGGGTTCAATTGCGAAATTATTTTTATAGCTTTTTTGGGAAAGAAATTTTTTGGCTTTCTACTACTCCATCTTGATAGAGAAAAAAGGGATGAGGGAATCTTCCAAAGAAAGGAAGGAAG
>NW_019293710.1:40610-60263 GCF_000500325.1 Leptinotarsa decemlineata
ACTCTTGGTGTATTAACAGTTTACAGTTTATATATACTGGAAGCTTGCACTTATGTCTATAAGAATAAAAATAAGTTTGCAATAGATAACAATCATTGCTATAACACCCGTCATAGAAATCTCTTGCAGCCTGATTTTCATCGCACATCTCTGTACCAAAGACATTTTTATTGTTTTGGTTGTAAGCTCTATAATATTCAATTTCAACACCGTGTATCTTCGAAACGAAGCATTTTCTGACACAAGTTCATATAGACTTTTTTTCTTAAAATTGTCTCAGGAATACGTCACTTGAATATTTTAACGTACTTATGTTACACCCTGTATACATGTATACGTAAATTTGTGATTGTTAACATATCCTCGTTCAATGTACCGATGTAACTGAAATATTGACGTTTTTAATCATTTATGTAACCTTTGTGTGTATTGTGTATTATTATTATTTCGTTATCTTCCCACATAACCATACATTTTCAGTTTGAGGGTTCTTAAAAATCCTGAAAGAATTTCACTGGACTGTGTGGTGTACAGGCTAGCTGAATTATAGTCAGGTTAGGTCAAAAGTGAGTGGGTATATTCGAATCCCCACCGCAACCCAACGGGGCAGGCACACAGTATGTGCTCTGCTGTTTCATCATTTTCCAAACAGAGGCGAGCCACACTGTCTTCCGACAGTCCGAGTCTCTGCATATGATGATTCAAATGACAGTGACCTGTAAGAGGCCTGTTAGACATTATAGTTCATCCCTACTGCAGTCCAAGAACTGTTTGGTATCAAGCTTCGAAGGGTGAATAAACGCCTTGGAGTGAGCCGATCCTGGAAGATTCTGCCAGAAGTCCATAAATCTTCTTGCTATCCAGGTGTTCAATGTTTGTTTGACAAAGCCTAAAGCGATGCCAATGAAAGGTTCCGGTCCGATGAAGCTGCTTGCAGCACCCTCCTTTGCAAGGGAGTCAGCAACCTCATTGCCTTCCAGGCCGGTATGGCTAGGAATCCAGACCAGACACAATTTATTGAGTCTTTCTATTGAGGGGAGTCGTTTTTGGCAATTAGCTACCAATTTATACGTTGCTCGGTAGGAGCCAAGAGCTTCCAACGCCGCTTGAATGTCCGAAAATATTTTTATCGACCTGTGTATGAGGTTGGATTCTTCCAATCTCTCCGCACACAATTCAATAGCGTAAATTTCCGCTTGAAACACAGTCGCATAGCTTCCTGGGCAGGTCCTGGGTCTGCGACTGAAAATACTTACTTTCTATTATTTATGTAATTGTTTTCCGGTCTGATACACGATAAGTTGGCGCCTGTTAATAAAAGATTGTTATCGTCAGCATAACTTTTGATGTGAGCTTCATTTGTGTGAGAGTTATTGTTGTTCATGTCAATGATGAAAGTGATAGGACCGAGTATACTGCCCTGTGGAATGCCCAAAAATGAATCCACTATTTTTTTATTCTGATTGAGTTCAACTACTAGCTTTCTGTTCTATAGGTATGAAGAAAACCATTTATATGAGTTACCGCAGAGAAAAAAAAAATTCTTTCTTTCACAGATACGCCAACAATTATTTTTCTCTATATCTATTATAACGGTCTATAAAACTATAATACAACCTCACTTTGAATATTGTACAAATTTACTGTCATTACTAGATTCTAACAGTATTGCTGCATTACAAAAATTGCAAAATAGAGCAATGCAAATCATTCTCAAATGCAAGAAGTCCACTCCTATTGATACAATGTCATTTGTACTGAACTGGAATCCATTAAAAACCTGATTATATTATCTTTCAATGATTTTTATTTACAAAACGTTGAAAGGACAGTTACCTTCATATTTTAATCAATATATCACATTCAATTATCAAATTCACAATTACCAGACCCAGAGGAAGTTGAAAATTTCATGTGAATAGAAACAATTATAAAAAAACGATGAATTCTTTATTCCATAAAGGACTGATTCAATATAATAATCTACCCATTCATATCAAGGATAGTGCAACACTGAGTTCATTCAATTGAGTAAACTTTGAATGCCGTTGTGAGAAAACAGTATTTCTTACCATCCAAATCACAGTCAGCATACTCAGCATCAATGTCTTCGCATAGAAAATGTGGAATTCCTTGATCCCTATCCAAATGACTGTTCGGGACTTGGAGAGAGGTTGAAGGAGTAGTTAAGCCCCAATTTAGAGGCGGTTTGACTTCCACCTCCATCCAATCATTTTGGAAAATTTGTAAGTCTCCACTAGGTATGAAATTCTCTTTGTCATCTAGAAAAAAATCAGAACGAACTTCATTTTTGATAAATTTTGTGGTTCATAGTACTTTTTCATGAAGACTGTACGTTAGCTGCTGACATTAGGAATAATCAATCATTGATAGACAGATGAATTTTTTATAGATAGAACACACGTGTCATCATATATAGGGTCGTCCAACAGGGACTTTTAGGCCTCTTTTATGCACGTGCAGTTGTGCGGTTTGCAGTCGAACGGCACGACGTTTCAGTGTGGTGCCTTCGCTACATTTTTATGCAAGTTGCAACTGTTCAGGGGGATGGTAAATCTATTAGTACAGTTTTGTTAAACAAGAGAAATAGAATGGATCCGTGCGTGTTATATTATTTATTAATATATCGCAAAAAGCAAAGAAGACAAAGACGGTGGGCTGTCCATCCTATTAATAGAACACGTCTATCGGTGGGGCCTTCCGAAACTTGTACATAAAGTTAAGAGAGGATCGAAAAAAAATCTTCAACTATTTTTGAATGTCTATTCAATATTTCGACGAGCTTACTATAAAAATAAGAGAACCTATCAGACGTCAACCATCCATAGATTCTTTTTGATATTCCTATCTTTATAATCCCAAATAGCCGTCCGACATCTGATTTCCTTTATAAACTGTGTTGACGTCTGCCCCGAGGTAACTCATTTTGAAAACTATTCACTCGGAACTGGGGAGTGGCAACATCGCGAATGGCGCCAACAAAAACGTTGAGCGTCTGCCTAAAAACCTCCATCTGGGTACGTGTATTTAAAAATGTATAACCACAAAATGTGGTCGGGCGTCTGCGGTCCAAATCTATATTTTCGACGGCATGATTAGACGGACAATCGCACGTTTGCCACATCCGACCGCAAGTTTCTTGACCGAAACTGTAAAAGAAAGCACTTGCTCCTACATACATAATTTTTGAGCGTTTTATGCCGTTCGACTGCAAACCGCACAACTGCACGTGCATAAAAGAGGTCTTAAACTTTGACAATTGATAACGGTCATATTGTTGAAGCTACATCTGTCGAATTATTTCTCATTTAGTTAGTCTGTTTCGCCAAACCACCATGGACGGATATAGCATTCAACAACACGTGCAAATAATAAAATTGTTGTATTAAAATGGGTGTTCTGTTCGGTCAATTTTACGGTCGCCATAATCGTCCTACCTGGAGGACAATGAGGTGGATAAATTTGAGTCCACTGATTCAATAAACGATCTACCAACATCCGTACGTCCACGAAACGCAATATCTGCCGAAAACATCGCCGCTGTCTGTGAGAGTGCCCAGGAGAATCATAGGCAGTCGATTTTGCGTCACTCACAAGAACTCGATCTTTCGCACACCACAACTTGGGGAATTTTGCTTCGTGACTTGGGACTGCACGCGTACAAAATTCAACTACGTGACAACGGCGTGTGTTCGCTGTATGGGCTCTGGAATAGTTGGCATCTGACCCTAATTTTCATCGAAAAATCATCTTCAGCGATGAGGCCCATTTCTGAAAGAAGTCCCGCGATAGCACATGGTATTCGCGTACCTTACTTGTAGTGGATGAACGTGCCGATAACGTCTGTCCCGTGCCAATTAAATGGACATATAGTAAACTTTTTACTAATTTCCACTTTCGAAAACAGATATGACAGAGGGGAAGAATTCCAAAAATATCGAAAGATTGAGTTTTAATATGACATAGGTCATAGTATTGGTTGAACTAATGCCCCTCTGCCAAAATATAGTTAGCAGATGTGGAATTGGTCTTCACATTCAAAAAACTAATTCTATGTTCTTTTATTCTTTGGAAAAAGTTCTATCCGTTTGGCCAATATACAGGTTTGGTCAAGAACCACAAGTCAACTTATATACTCCTGATCTATCTGACATTGAAGTTTCGTCCTTATCGTTTCTAATTAATTTGCTTAAATTATTATTTATTCTGTAAGTCGCGTCCAAGTCTTCCTATTTCAAGAGTCCTGGGACTCTTATTATCGTTTTTTCAAATGGAAGAGACCTGGTATATAGCTCGTTTTTGTAATTTTTTATGACGAATTGAGTCAATCTACCTTGTAATCAATTTTGACAGAAAAAGTTTTACTTGAACTTTATAAATTTTTTTGGTGTACGAGAAAATTTCTCATATATTTATTCAAGTATGGTATGGTACATTATTCAGTTAATACAAATTTGGAATACTAGTTACCTACCTGATATATTTATTGTTGAAAAGATGTGTGATTTATCGAAAGACTACACTGGAATAGTTTTGATTTTGCTCAGTCATTCTGCTCTGATAATAATGCTATAATTTAATTTTTTCCATCTTTCTACATGTTACTGTCTTTATACATTTTTTGAAGTTTGTTTAGAATTATCGTGTACTTATAAGAGACCTGATTTTGTTTTAGCTTTACTGTTATTATATGATTGATAATATCTTTGAACATATTAGAGATTTTGTTTCTTTTATCATGATACACTTTAAACAATGTGGTATTTTCTATTCAATCAACTCATTAATTCGTCTTGTGAATTCCGAATCATCTTCTTTGAATGTATATTTCCTAGATTTCTTCTTTTTGCCGTTTTTTTTATTTTTCTTAAAACTTCAGTCCTATATCTGATGTGGAATACATTTTGATGATCTCAGTATACAAATAAATCGGAATTATCATATATTATTTCTGTATATTCACAGATGCACTCATTATTTCAAAAAAAGCTACCTTCATCTAATTATGAACTGATTTAATTCCTATTGAATTATTGAATACATGTACAACTAGTTTTACTGACTCTGAAATAATATGCTATGAATTCAATCAACACTACAACACTACAAAACCGCAACACGTGTTTCGCTGTACGAGATCTTCCTCAGGCGATTTCAAGAATTGCTTTTACCGGGTACCCTGCGAGTGCGGAGAATCATACATCGGTGAAACTAAGAGGTCATTGAAAGTTCACATTGCCGAGCATAAGAAACACACACAGCGAGGAGAAACCAGGCAAATCAGGAATAGCAGAGCATGTTTGGGCTCATCAACATAACATCAAGTGGGCTCGGGCTGAAATTATACACAAGGAGGAACACTGGTTTAAGAGAAAATTCAAAGAAGCCGCATATATGTTGTCAAACAACGCATTTAGCCAAGCTAGCGTAGAGATACGTAACATATAGAAACCTCTAATGAAGCGAAACACGACCAACTAGGGGGGTAGGTGAAAGCAGTCGAATGACCTATAAATAGTCAGATCTCGAAGAAATAAGTCCAGTTATCACCCAAAGACGATTGTGGATACTAACAATGGAAACGTCGTGAAGTAACTTGGTTTGGAATCTTTTGATTTTCAATTTTCAACGTACAAAATTCAACTACGTGACAACGGCGTGTGTTCGCTGTATGGGCTCTGGAATAGTTGGCATCTGACCCTAATTTTCATCGAAAAATCATCTTCAGCGATGAGGCCCATTTCTGAAAGAAGTCCCGCGATAGCACATGGTATTCGCGTACCTTACTTGTAGTGGATGAACGTGCCGATAACGTCTGTCCCGTGCCAATTAAATGGACATATAGTAAACTTTTTACTAATTTCCACTTTCGAAAACAGATATGACAGAGGGGAAGAATTCCAAAAATATCGAAAGATTGAGTTTTAATATGACATAGGTCATAGTATTGGTTGAACTAATGCCCCTCTGCCAAAATATAGTTAGCAGATGTGGAATTGGTCTTCACATTCAAAAAACTAATTCTATGTTCTTTTATTCTTTGGAAAAAGTTCTATCCGTTTGGCCAATATACAGGTTTGGTCAAGAACCACAAGTCAACTTATATACTCCTGATCTATCTGACATTGAAGTTTCGTCCTTATCGTTTCTAATTAATTTGCTTAAATTATTATTTATTCTGTAAGTCGCGTCCAAGTCTTCCTATTTCAAGAGTCCTGGGACTCTTATTATCGTTTTTTCAAATGGAAGAGACCTGGTATATAGCTCGTTTTTGTAATTTTTTATGACGAATTGAGTCAATCTACCTTGTAATCAATTTTGACAGAAAAAGTTTTACTTGAACTTTATAAATTTTTTTGGTGTACGAGAAAATTTCTCATATATTTATTCAAGTATGGTATGGTACATTATTCAGTTAATACAAATTTGGAATACTAGTTACCTACCTGATATATTTATTGTTGAAAAGATGTGTGATTTATCGAAAGACTACACTGGAATAGTTTTGATTTTGCTCAGTCATTCTGCTCTGATAATAATGCTATAATTTAATTTTTTCCATCTTTCTACATGTTACTGTCTTTATACATTTTTTGAAGTTTGTTTAGAATTATCGTGTACTTATAAGAGACCTGATTTTGTTTTAGCTTTACTGTTATTATATGATTGATAATATCTTTGAACATATTAGAGATTTTGTTTCTTTTATCATGATACACTTTAAACAATGTGGTATTTTCTATTCAATCAACTCATTAATTCGTCTTGTGAATTCCGAATCATCTTCTTTGAATGTATATTTCCTAGATTTCTTCTTTTTGCCGTTTTTTTTATTTTTCTTAAAACTTCAGTCCTATATCTGATGTGGAATACATTTTGATGATCTCAGTATACAAATAAATCGGAATTATCATATATTATTTCTGTATATTCACAGATGCACTCATTATTTCAAAAAAAGCTACCTTCATCTAATTATGAACTGATTTAATTCCTATTGAATTATTGAATACATGTACATACCTTTATCGTTTGATACGATGTAGAATAAATGGAAACCGTACACGAATTGTTTCTTAGGATCCCCGGATGCGTGGCGTATCAGCTGTTCTTTATAAAGGGTCTGCATTTTCTGAAATCAATTGGAAAACTACTGTTAAAAATTTCATCAGGAGAGAACCAAACATTTTCAATGGAGAAGGAAAAGCTATAACTATTGGTTTTTTATTTAAAATGAAAATTCGATCAACGGTCATTATTATTAGTCACAAGCTAATGTATCAACAAAATGTGGGAGTACATGTTTTCCTAACAGTGCCAAGCCGGGTCGGCTCGCAAGAGTATTCAATGGAATACTCATTTCTCAGAGAAAATAATCTTCAATCTTAGCAACCTTCGGAAAATTTCATTCAGAGAAGTTTAGGCTAGGTCAGAAGTGAGTGGGTCTATTCGACTCTCCACCGCAAACCGCAAGGGTTTATTGTGGCTCACACCTATCCACATTCCACTAAATAAACTCAGCTTCTTAACGAAGCCGATTAGTTTACATAGAGAGTGACCTTTCAGGTCAGATGTAAGAGTGCGGCTCTGCCAAACCCTGAAAACCTGATTCGGTCCGCAGCGGGGCAGGCACAAAGTATGTGCTCTGCTGTTCCGAAACTCATTGCCTTCCAGGTCAGTACGACCAGGAATCCAGACCAAAGACAATTTGTTAAACCTTCCTATTATTAAAAAGAATAAAATTCGTGCTGGTAGGTCGTGTGCCAATGAAACCGGAAGTACCAAACGTTTCGTTTCCTTCTGCGCAGACATCATCAGTGGTATGTGCGTTGACTGCGAGGACGTAGGTTAAATCTCGATGTCTCAGTCGATGCTTGAGCACCCAAAAACGAATCCTGATCATACTGAGAAAAAAATCTCAAATTGCTATTACCTGTATTCCTTTCTCCAAAGTAGTAACACCCTCCACGTGTGTCATCAACCAATTGACAGCGTCGGCGGTGACAAAGGTCGTGTTTGGCAAATTCGGCTGCAGATTTATGAAGAGCAATCCGTTTGTCGGATGCTTCATGGCGTCAATGAGTTCAAGCGATGTTACATTGGATTTTATCACTGTTATGGGAGCTGCAATACTGTAATGAAGGATATAAAATATTGCGTTGAAACTGTTTATCAAAAACCGAAAATTTGCTTTGAAATGTAAAAATTACGTATTATATATTAACACTATAACGATTGTTCATTTTTTTTTATAAAACACAGACTAACAGCCTACTAGGCAACATAATCTGTTTCATCTCGATGTTGCAACCTGTGTAGTCCACAAGATTAACACACACTTTACTTTGCGCTTTTGAGAAACTGCCTGCCAACTCTTTAGCCGAAGAAGCGGCTGGACTAAGAATTTTAGGACCCATAAGTAGAACTCATGTGAATGATATCTGATTTGTATTCCACAACGAATGCTTGAAATACAAACTGAGTAGAGAGAAGTATCTTCTGTATAATTCAGTATTCATATAGAAGTATTTGTTCTGAAAGAATTTCTTCTTTTGTGTAATTCAATGTTTATATGAAAGTAGCTGTTTCAGGAGAACTTTCTTTCAGTTTGTCTGAAAGTTACTTCTTTGCATGATCTGCACATGTATAGAGTTACTTATTTTCAAATTGATTACTTCCTTCCTTCCTTTGGAAGAGTCCCTCATCCCTTTTTTGTAAGAAGATGGAGTAATGGAAAGCCAAAAACTTTCTTTCCCAAAAATTTGTTAAAATTGTAATGAAAATGTGTTTTCTCGTTAGCCTGGTGTCATCTCTCCTATTCAGCAGTCTCCCGAAAACTTGTGCGAGCTTATAACGTTATTCAAAATAATTTGAAAGAATGTGCACAGAAGAAGTAGAGGGGAAGTTCTTGTTACTATTAATTTTTTTACAAAAATTTAATGAACACGAAATTCCAAATTTGCTTCTCCCCTTTTCCTCCACTTGTCCTAAGAGAATGCTGAACTATTAGCCCAACAATGGAATTTACTAACCCCTAAAACCAAAGTTACAATATTTAGGAACCATAACTAGGAGCTATCTTCGTTTTTTACTATGCAGGATATTGTTAATCCAAATGGTGTGATGGAAAAATTAGGATTTGCACATAATCCGGACAAATGGCGTTTATTTATAGATTCGTCTAAAACAAGTTTGAAAGCTATTCTCCTCCATAATGGTAACAAAAGACCCTCTATTTCTCTTGCTTATGCAGTTGCCATGAAGGAAACACACGAAAGTTTGTCACTTATTCTAAATGCAATAAGTTATAATACGTATAAGTGGCAAATATGTGGTGACCTAAAAGTCATAGGTCTATTACTAGGTCTTCAGGGCGGATTTACGAAGTTTTGCTGTTTTCTTTGCCTTTGGAATAGTAGGGCAACACAGAGCAATTATCAAGTGAAAGAATGGTCTCCGAGAGATAAATATATTCCAGGTCAAGCTACCGTGAAGAATATACCTCTTGTTAATCCCAAAAACGTTTTGTTACCTCTATTACACATTAAACTGGCCTAATGAAAAATTTTGTAAAAGCATTAGACAAAGGTAATGCGTTTAAATATCTTAAACACGTTTTTCCAAAATTAAGTGATGCAAAGCTAAGGAAGGTATATTTGTTGGACCACAAAATAGAACACTACTAAGTGATCAACAGTTTGATCAAAAAGTAAGTAATGAATTAGCTGCATGGAGTTCTTTCAAAAGAATTGTTTCGGAGTTTTTAGGGAACAAGAAATTATTGTTGGTTCCTTATGAGGGAAAACGATGAGACATATAAACAAAAGTCAACATTTCCAAAAAGGTTGTGCACAGAAGACTTCATTTTAATGTTTTTTCATGTGTATTGTAAATAAAGTCTATTACTCTCAAAATATATTGTTTTTTTTCTTGTTTTGATCTTATATTTTAATTCCCTATAATATATGTGAACATTTTTGTATAAAATAAAAATAACTATAGGTAACTCAAAATCTTTACGCGATGGAAAATTTTTGATGTGGAAGTCACTTTTTTTTTATTTGTTGGCTAGTGTTATTATTATAAAACTTACATTTCATCACACGATGTTTCAAGTCCTTCACGAATATCTACCGGCGCATCCTGGGTTCCTTGTGACATTTTGCTTCTATCCATAACTTTTGATCCAGACCTAGTTTTTCCAATGGTAATTGAAATGAAATAAAAAATTGAATATAATAACAGCATTAGATATTTCACTGGATTATACATGCAGACATAGTAATATTGTAAACGAAGGAAAACTCCTTGCTAGACTATTTATAAATTAATTGATGAGAATAATCTTGAAGATACTTAAAATATTGTTTTCAGATCTAAATTTGTTTAATTATATTTAACTCATTGTTGAAATCTAGAGGATTCATAGGAATCGAGAAAAGGCGAGAAAATAGATAATGAAAGACATACATTTTTTGCGTTAAAGGGTGATGAGAAGAAAAGGGAATGACTGAGTTAGTATGTGTGGGTTTTCTATAGATGGAAAACTATAGGTGTCCATTAGTTTTAATCATAAGTAAATCCAGAAAGGGAATTTAGCTATTAGATTCTATTTCCATAGTGAAAGAAATATTTGGATGGAGTGAGTTGAAAGAAAAGAGCAAATTATTAATTTCTTGTAGGTCGCCATCAAACAGAATGATTATATTGTCTACGCATCTATAGTAGAATATTATTTTATTATATAAAGGGAGTAGATGAATTTTCTTTTCTAAATCATTTTAGTTTTTGACTTCTTGTTGTTTTGTTATAAAAACTGTTTCATTAATTAAAGACTTGATATTAGAAGAGAAGTTTCGTTGTTTATTTCATTTTTTATTTGATTAGATACGTCAAAGTTTGTTTGCTTGAAAGTTTATTTGAAAAAATGATTGATAGATACGTCAAACAATGTTATAAATACATAAAAGTTTATTGAAAAAATCGTAAAAATAGGTGTTTATTTCATAATACCTATAATTCTTACTATTTTCTTCCTAATTCATTCAAATATTGTGATTATTTGCAAAACTGCCAATCTTGCGAGATCTCAAAATTAGCGAGATTGCATTCCCTAGTCAAAAGTTAATAGTATTTAAGAAACACTTCATTGTGAGATTTAAATATTTTCCATGACATAAAGAATGGAGTGAATATGCTGAATCACTAGTAGGTATCTTCAGCTGTCAGAAGGAAATGAACCGTTCAGAAGTTTTTTCACACCATACAAAAATAAAATATACAAACTTTACTATGTTGCGAAAGGATGTATCCATATTTCCTGGTCGAATTAGGGAAACACGTTTAAAAAAATTATTTTGGCAATGACACTATCAAATACGTAAAAAAGATTAGTAAATAAAAGAAAGTTACCTAAGCGAAGGTGCAACATACCGCTCGCTGGAGCGAGATGAGGTATTCTGAAAGCAAGCATCACTATAATAATTACAATAATTAGAAAACGAAAAAAAATGGGCGATAGGACGGGCCACACCGCCACACAAAATCGAAACAAACGATAAAAATGTTAATGACTACACATGCCCTCAATCCACCACTCCAAGCTGTCAAAATAATTGATATTCAAACCTTGGGCGTGGTCGATCCGACAATCGGTTGCTACCTAATCGCTCACGAAACGGCGAGCCAGATCCGATATTCTGAAAACGATATATATATCAGCTCGATGGTGGATATTAGGAGCATTTCGATGCTGAAAAAAATGTTGCGATGCAGGATTGATGTGAACCCCATTAGCTACCATGTAGTTGGAAAGGTTATTGGTGAAATACTATTGGGTTGTTTCAAAAGTTTCGTCCGCTCAAATGTAATTTATTTTTGCAGCTCCATATCTCAATGAAAATTTATTCTACTGTGTTGTGGTATATACTGATAGATAGAGAATGTTGTATTCTATACATTGATGCTGTTAATTTTCTTTCAAATTTCTTTTTTTTTTGTATATTCATCTTATTACTATACATGCCGTTTCTTTTATCATGTGGTAACATTGCTATATTCTAAACTGCAACAGATACAAAGACGATTAAATGGGAAAAAAGGACTCTCGCTCTTTTCGAATTATAGGGGGAAAACAAAAAATGAAAACATTTCATTGCAGATATTGATAAAGCAATAAATTCACAACCCAAGGGTATATCACATTTGATAATTTTATAGCGTCTCATTCGAAGTAACCACCATCATCAGTAACAACAATCAAACAGAAAAACAATTTATTTTATCATGAAATTTTGGGGAAAATGAAAGCAATACGGAAAATAAAAGCTACATGGCAATCTACATTAATTGTTCGAATTGAAGACCTCTTTGTTGAATGCACATAAGTTGTCGGTTCAGACAATTTCTGTGTCAATTTTCTAGCATAATAGGTGTAATGTTCATGCATGTTTTATTGTTTGTTTGAGATGGTCGGTATCTGTACTTGTTGTTGAAAAAACTTTATCCTTTATAAAGATAAAAAAATCTAAAGGAATAAAATCTGGGGATCGAGTTGGCCAGTTAATTGGTCCATTGTTTCCAATTCAGTTTCTTGGGAATATTGCATCTAAATGTTCCCTCACAGAAATCCCCATTTCGTGGGTAATTTCTCGTGAAGAACAATCTTGATTAGCATAATTTTTGTAACTGGCCAATCTTAATAAAAAAATGTTTTCATTGTGAAATGTTCATGTGGTAATATTTGCTTACCCATAACATTTATTTGATTCCTCACACTTTCAGTAACCACACATTTTCTTATTTTATTTCCGTCAAATGCACCATGGTCTCTCAAATTTATTTATAATCGTCTAAACATTTGGATGTTCAGAATACGACGATTTGGGTATAGGTCAACATACATATTCCTTGCCAAAAGAGGATTTCTATTTGATTTTGCACATCTGTCCTTTCATCATTTGAATACATCTTTGATATCTTTATAAACGTCTGACAGTTCTCAACAGATAACAACACATTAATTTTTCTTGCCATAGAAACCAAACAAAGCATACGCGTTTAAGATGGTAAATGAATTGAGATGCTATTTGATCATACCAAATTATACAACAATCGAATTTTGATCAAAAACTGATTTTTTTCGTTACTTCCAGGATTGAGAATTATAAAAATATCACGAATTATAATTGATTAGGAAGAAATAAGCCTTGAAAGAAGGATTATGGCAGTACAAAAATTTCCAAAACCGTTAGGGTACCTACCTGTCGAATTTATCGGGTTGTCTGAATTATACTTTGAAAAAATCGAAACAATTTACAAAAGAAGTAACGACAGGACCGTAATTTAAAATTGTTATCACTGATGATGGTAGTTATTTCAAATGAAACGCTATGAAAATATCGAATGTGATAGACCCTTGGATTGTAAATTTATTGCTTATTCAATATCTAATAAAAAAAACGGGTCCATATTTAAAAAAAAAAAGTTGATGGTGGCCATGTCGACACGAAAAGTTTTATCGAATATTTATTATTACATCGCCATAGTATACTTCGAAAACAATAACATTTTCCTTTTTCACTTTTGATATTCTCAGAAATAACAATTCCATTCGAAAAAAAAAAAAATAAAAACAGCATTTTTGGTTTTCCCCGTATAACTCGAGAAGAGCGAGAGTCCCCGTAAATTTTCTTCGACCATTGTATTGTTCCCGATGACAGTTACCTTTTTTCCCATTTAATCGTCTTTGTATCTGTTATGGTTTAGTTAGAATATAGCAATGTTACCACATGATAAAAGAAACTGCCTGTATTATACAGAACCTTCGCCAATCAGGACCAGACGAAAACGGCCTTCGTAGACTTCATCGAGTCACTTATATCGATTGAATAAAAATGGACGAAACTTTTGAAACAATCAATATGAACTTATTTTTAGAGAGTGTCAATAGATGTCAACAAAATTTTATTTTCTCGAAAACGTATTCAAAGTAAAAACTAGTAATAGACGTGGATCTTTATACTCAGATGAAAAAAATTAATATATTCTATATAATCAGTAATTTTTTTAATGATAATGAATGTTTATTTATTCTCAAGAAACTGCAATACAAGGAATGTATACAAGTAATATTCATATTAAAAATTGAAAGGGTATATTTATAGGAGAGACTAATTTTTGGGAAAGAAAGTTTTTGGCCTTCTACTTACTCCATCTTGATACAAAAAATGTGGGAATCTTCCAAAAAAAGGAAAGAAGCTATCGACTTTAAAAAATGAACTCTATTCAAAGAT
Source organism: Leptinotarsa decemlineata (assembly GCF_000500325.1). Classification (NCBI taxonomy): domain Eukaryota; kingdom Metazoa; phylum Arthropoda; class Insecta; order Coleoptera; family Chrysomelidae; genus Leptinotarsa; species Leptinotarsa decemlineata. The sequence continues at coordinate 54,926 of NW_019293710.1, forward strand.
GTGTAGATCATGCAAAGAAGTAACTTTCAGACAGAAACTTGAAGAAAATGTCTTTTCGAAACAGATATTTTCATATAAACATTGAATTACACGAAAGAAAAAATACTTTCCTAACAAATACTTTTATATGAATGCTGAATTGTACGAAAAACACTTTGATCTATTCTGTTTGTATTCCAGACATTTGTAATGGAGTCGAGTCAGATATCATTCACAGGATTCCTACACAATATAATTAATGAAAAGATCGTCGTGAAGTAACTTGGTTTGATATCTTTTTACTTTTTATTTCATTTTAATTGTCCAATTTTTTAATTTTTGCTTATTTTTATTTTATTGTAATTTCATTTCATAATTTATTGCTTAATATAATTGTTATTGTTAGCTATTCATTTTAGTTTTTAATTTTATTTGTTCTATCAGGGATTTCAAATCATATATCATATCATATTAGACAATGGAAGGTCAAACTAGTAAAATTTATTATTTCAATTAAATAAATGAAGTATACTGAATGTACATGTGTTTAACTAAACAAATTTGATTGATTTTTTTATGTTTATTTTGCACCACGCTGAATGTAAAATGAAGGTTCTCATGGAAACTAATGGCATTAAGATTGAGCTAATGGAGAACTTTCCACTTTACATGGCATAATAGGGTTCACTACAGTTCTCCCACTGCAAATATACTAAGATATTCAGTTCAAACATTCATTTGATGATACATGTTTTGCATGATCGACTGTAAAATAAAATGACATTCAGGATTTCTTCAAGGTCAACAATAAATCACTAGTTATAAAATTCAACAGTTGTTTAAAATTTTCCACCAAGATCAGTGACTCATAGGAGATAACCCTGAAAGAAGTAAATTCTTTGGTAGTTATTTCCTATCCCTCAATGAACATTCAAAACGTAGATTGTGTTATATCGGTAAGTCAAAAGGCAAGTCAAGTGGAACCAATTTTTGTAAATAATTACCGTGTTAGGGACACATTTTCTAACTAAACAAAAATATTTCTCAAACTACTTACTCACTGTTATCAGGTACTCAAAAAAATCTCAGTTGTGACTTGTAACCAAAAACATGAAGAAATTACTACGATGAGGGATTATTTATATTTCAGGAACTGGCAACAGTAATGTTGATAGGTAGAATGTGGCAACATCATAATAAATTTTTCTCAACTTTCGACGTGGATTATATCAACAGTGTCGATGAACTCAGTTCTTTGTATGGCGATGAAACATCATCAAAAACCACAGTATATCGCTGGTATAGTGAATTCAATCGTGGTCGTAGTTTGGAGGCCAAATAATTCCGTGAAGGTCGTCCCAAATCGGTGGTTGTGCCACAAAACATCGATCCAGTGCATGAGCTGACATATTGTGAGATAGAGGCACCCTTGCATGGAAGTTCCACTTCAATACAATCGATTTTGCATGAACACTTAGTTGTATAAAAATTTGTTTGCGTTGGATATCCCATAATTTATCAATTGCTCAAAAAAAGGATCGCGTCAAGTGGTGTAAGGAGATGATTGGCCGCGGAATTGGCCGCGGTGGTAGTGCGCCCGACTCACGATCGGAAGGCCGTGGGTTCGATTCCCGCCTCGACCAGATATTTTTCTCGAGATAATTTATCTGGTTGAAGCTGGGATGATTCTGTAACCGTGTTAGGAATCACACGTTAAAAGGTAAAACCTCGTTAGTCCTTAGCTCGCACAAGTTTCTCAACTTCTGAGAGTTGTCGTTCGTATGGAGGCGACAGCTGATTAACGTAAAAACCAGATTTTAAACAGACAGATTAAAAAGTTCGACCGTGGTGCTTCAAAAGACGTGTAAAAAATCGTGACAGATGACGAATCATGGATAAATGCGTATGAGCCGAAAACAAAACAACAATCGACCGTGTGAGTATTCCAAGACGAGCTAAATCCAACAAAAGTTGTTCGTGGAAGAAGCACATCGAAGCAAATGGTCATGTGGCCACTGTTCCGCTTGAGCAACGTAGAACGGTCAATTCTGAGTGGTACACGACCATTTGTTTGCCGGAAGTCTTCGAAGAAATTCGTAAAACTAACCACCGAAAACGAATCACTCACCATCATGACAATGCGAGCTCTCACACATCTTGCCAAGAAGACTCAGGATGTGGAGTGTACTCCAGAGCACTAAGCCTAAGGATCAAGTGGGGAATGGGAAAAAATACCAGCGTGGTCCAAACAGAACTGGCTGGTATCTCAATCGCCACAAAAAAAATAACCAGAAAAGGAATTTCTGGCAAAAACATAACAATCTGCACTGATAGCAGACAAGCCCTATTAGCTTTGAACAAACGTGTTACCTCAGGGCTAGTACTAGGGTGCCACCAAGATTTAGCCAAAGCCTCGGTAGATAACAACATTATCTTGAGGTGGGTTAAAGGGCACGGCAGAAGTAAAGGTAATCGCATTGCCGACTCTTTAGCCAAGGAAGCGGCCGGACTAAGAATTTTAGAACTTAGTGCTACCTACGGCGTGATGACTCCGACAAATGCGGTACTAGCCAAGAAATATCTGGCGATGACCAGTATAAATCTACGCTTAACAGTAGGATTTCTTACTGGTCATTGTCAACTAAGGAAACACCTCCATAATATGGGGCTAGTAGACACACCTTTATGCAGGATGTGTGAACAGGAAGATGAAACTGTCAGGCATATCCCCAGGTGAATTTTTGAGCAGTCAAAACATCCAATTGATGACTCATCATCCGTACACTCCTGATTTGGCACCCAATGACTTCTTTTTGTTCCCGAATATCAAAGATAAATTGCGTGGTCAACGTTTTACGAGCAGCAAAGAAACAGTTGAAGCTTTCAAAAACTATGTTTTGAAGATGTTCCAAGAAGAATTGGAAAACTGCTTTGACAAATGATTTCAACAAATGCATCAATGGGGATTATTTAGAAAAATAATAAAGCCACTTTGATTGAAAAATGTTTGTTATTATTTGCTATTCCCGAAATATAAATAGTACCCCTCGTAATTGTATATCCGAATTATCCATTTCAACAACAAAAAAAATCAATTATAATTTTCAATGCTGAAAACATGCTTCTATGAAATGCATTGTATTTTCAAATAAATATCTGTGAATCAATATTCATATCAAGTCTAAGGTGAATGATTTTTAACAAAAGAAACCTTTCCTTTGTCCCAAAACTAAACTGATGAGATTTTTCAGAATATCTGATGTATATGTAAAAACATTGAGTACATTTTTAAATAAATAAAAAGCAGAATATGCCTCTGGGTTACTGACTAGTCTGAAAAAGGTGTTTAATAATGATGAAGAGTGCTCAAACATAAACTTGTTACTTCATCAGAATGATGACGTTAGAAGTTAACCTCTGTACTTAGTGACAAATTCTACTGGGATGAATATTAAAAAGATTCTATCTATGTGAACGGAAAGCATTATTGATTCATCTAAAAGCAGAATTTCAACTGTCGAGACTTGAACAAAAGGTCGAGAATTTGTTATAAAAGTTAAATATTTTGTGAACTCTGGTAGGGTATGGCATGAATTAGTCTGTATGTTTGGGAAAAATATATTCTTCATAGGTCCCTGAAATAATTAAAAAAATTGCAGATACAATTCACTGTAAGATTTTCACTAGAAAAGGTTGTGACACCTGTTTTGCTGTACAATAGCTTTGCCATTACTAGTTTTACCAATGTTTCATGTTGGCAAAAACATTTCATAGGAAAATAGACACCCTCAATGTACTATCTCCATTATAACTCATACTTGAAATATCAACTTCTGATTCACAATTAAAAGTTTCGGTCAAAACATCTTTTTCAAAACAGTTGATTCTAAAATGACGATTTGCTTTTTCTTCGTACTTAAAATATATTTTTTGTTTTCACCTCTTTTAATAACATCTAAAATTGAATAGAACTGGCCGATACTTGATGAAAATCCGTATCAAAACCTACTGTTGAGATTTTTTTTGATTTTCTCTATAAAAGGTTTGCAAATCCGCGAAACAAAAATGTTAACATTTTTGGTCCAACCTAGTTAAAGTATTTCTAATTTCTTAGAAAATAAAGCGGTTAAAACCAATAATGACTTGAAGTATCACATGCTATTTTCAATAGCAAGAAGTTATTTAATCATCTACCCATTAATTTATGGCGAATATATAATGAAAAGAAATTCAGAAAGAAAGTAAAAGAATTCCTTGTTGGAAGGCCCTATTATAGTGTGGACGAATTCTACCAAGGCTCTATCGNATAAGCTCAGTTCATTTCATTAATTATGAACTCAGGTACACATAAAACATTAAATGGCTAGGTAAAACTCAGGTGTTTGAAATTTAGGCACTTCAACTTGTAAAATAGATATATAAATCATCGAATATGTGGAATTTAGTTAGTAAAGACACGCCCGAACAAGTCATTGTATGGCGAAACAAGTGTTGCATTTTTGTAAAATTGTTCAGTGGAAATGTCACAATAAAATGTTTTTTGAATATATGTTTCATCATAGTTGCACCGTTGTACCTATTTATCGCACAAACATTCTGTTCTGTTTATTGTGAATCAAGTCGATTCTTGTGGTTTGTGCTGATACGAGATGAGTGGCAGTGGAGGTGGAGTTTTTTTAAATAAACCAAAGGTAAGCTTGACAACATATTCTCGTACTTCCTTAATATTTTTGTCTTTTTCACCGACTTTTAGTGTTCTCGATAGCTCTTTGAAGTGTTTATTATTTTTATCACAATGTATGAAAACTGTTTTGTTCCCCATATTTAAAACAAAGCAATGATTTTCATTTTATTTGTCTTCAAATGTTTGTTCCTGAATGCATACTACTGAATATCAATACACAGCCTCCAAGGACTAGGTGCTTTATGGAGGGGTTACATACCCCATACTCTGAGTTGTAAACTTCCCCCTTCCCCAAAATGATTTTCTGGATCCGCCACTGACGTATGTCTGATACGTGACTGGTACGTGACAAGGGGACCCGAGGGGTGAAGGCCTAAGAAGGCCCGAGGGCTGAGGCGGAGTCACAAGGGGGGCCACGCTCTTTGAATCTCTTCCATACTCATTCCATCCTACTCTGCATCGATTACGTCACACGTCTCCCACTCACTAAAGTCTCTCCCTGAAACACCTACCAACGACGCGCGACCTTGACGTGAGCCAGAACACGCCTTTTCATCTACTAATTTGAATTTTCCGCTGTATGCGCGGTAGCTTCTGATTGGTTGACTGAATAACGGCAAAAGTGTAGGAGTGGGGACGGCTACGTCACACCTACATTGAGTTGGGTGTTCCACA
>NW_019293711.1:0-32786 GCF_000500325.1 Leptinotarsa decemlineata
AGCTTGACATTTTGACTTTTCTTGTTTATTTTGCTTGAAATAGCCATTATGTTTTGTCTTTTGCTAAAAGCTCTTCTAGTGTTAATTGTTCAGATAATGCAATTCGCCTAAACCGGGTGGAATATCAAATTAAGTATCAAATGATACAAAATTCAAATTGATGTTTTCCATTACTGACGTGGGTTGTTATTCTCGTCGCCAAATGTAATATTCGTGTTGGAATATAATTTCCAATTGTAGAATTACTTTTAAATCTTATTTTATTTTTAAAATTATCTCAGCTCATCAGAAAAATGACAACTCACAGTCCACTTGACATACAATCATGTTAAACAACATATACAGGATGGAACATTACACGGTCTCCGCCTTCTTTGGATCCAGTTCTCCCCTTTGAGTCTACTGTTTTGATTTTTCTTTTGTCTCGGGTGTAAAGTGATGGACCCATGTTACATTCATGGTTATGAAACTACGGCAAGAACTCTGCTTTGTTGTTGTGAAACTTAGCTGAAAAGTCAATTAAAACATATTCAAGACACTGTTTTTGCTCGAGTGTGAGCAAACGCGGCACTCATCTTGTACACAGTTATTTCATGGCCAACTTCTCATATAATATACGATATGCCGCACTTTTTGAAATGCCTACTGAGTTTGCTAGCTCGCGCTATTTCGAAAAGGATATAGGGTTCGTGCGGATCGCACGAAGGCCGGTCTTTTTGAAATCTGATTATTTGGTATACCTACCTATATTCTCCGCCAATTTTACCATGCTATTTACTATTAATTCAACCTGTTGAACAACTACAAATGCACCAACTCAGTACAAAATACTTTTAGTTTTACTTTCACTTTGGGAAAGAGTGGTGTATAACTTCACATTATCGCCCTTTTTTATAATTGTAAAATGAACTTTAGCTAATCAACCCGCACTAGGAACCCAACAATATATAACCTCTTTGCAAATAGAAAATGGACTCAGATAAAATATGTGAACTCTCTCTCAATATCAACTGATTAGTAAAAAAAAACCAACACTCCTGGTCATGCTTCATGGTCAACCATAGGTTCCGTTGAACCGGTGTGTCTTCAACACAACACTTCCCTGTACCAAATACCGACTTACAATTTCACTACCGTTTTTCCTTAAATTTCGCATCACGCGCTTAGACGAAGTAACTCCCCTATTTTGGCCACCTTCCTCAGTCTCGAGGCCGATCTCGTCTCGACGGGCTCCGGTGACTGACTTCCCAAGCATATGATCATCTACAGGATGTTATATATTCATTTGTTTAGTCTAGCCCAACTTGAACATGACCAGAACGACGCTCGAAGTTCCGACAGTCATAAAATAGTTCAAGCGCTTTTTCAACTGGAATAATATCGACACCGAGGAACCGGGTATCGACCTCGATCTCTATGAATAAAATAATATTTTTCGTTAACAATGGCAATTATTACATAGTTGAGCATTGCAATACTCGTCTTGGCAACACGTACAGCCTCGTTCAAACTCTGCTACCCAATTTTTTACTGTAGTAAATAAAGAAGAAGACTCTCCCAGTGTAGAATGCAGTTCAGATTTCATATTGGTTGGGCTGAGGCCTTTCAAATAAAAGTATTGTACCACATAACGATGAATAATTTTCTCCATTTTCACAAATTCTCCAAAAACGTTCGCTATTGATGGCTGCCAAAGAAATTATAAACAACTCAGCGTCTTCAAAGATGAAACATATGCCTTATAGATTCTGCACTTTCCAAAACATTGACTTTTTCAAACAACTACCGCCATCTCTAGGTCAGGCCAGGTACTTCTGGGACCACCCTCGTAATAAAGTAAGTACTTTGGTGAGCAATAAAGAAGATAGTAATGATTGTTAGTTAGGAAACGCAACACGTATTTCACTATACGAAAACNGTATAACTCCAAGTGCGGTTATCTCTGGTTGGATTCCTGGCCATACTGGCCTGGAAGGCAATGAGGCTGCTGATTCCCTTGCAAAGGAGGGTGCTGCAAGCAGCTTTATCGGACCAGATCCTGTCATTGACATATAAAAGGATCTTTTATACCTTGAAACGTGAAAATTTGTCGTTTGGCACCCACTTTCTGAGATTTTTGACCTTTCCAATGCATCCTAAACCATCAAAAACCGCATGGGAGGTGACACCCAGTTCTTCCGTTATCCCGCGCACCGTCAGTCTCCACAATGATGCTCAAATCGTCAGGAAAAACACTTCGTGATTTATCTTCGAAGTTGAAATCTTCGGAACGAGAATTACAAAGCAATCTCGTTGCCAAATGCGTGGTTGCATTTGGCTCAATTCAAATTCGTAGGTTAAGTTTTGCCGGAAATCGCTTAACGACATCATACAGTAATATAATCTCAAAAATTAATAAGCACGCCCCCGATTTGCTGTCAACTGGGCTTACTTCTACTCTCAATCATTATTGGTTTTAGTATATGTGATAATTACTTACATAAAAAAAACACAAAAAGCAGGCATATGAAGCAATATGTATATATACATGCGACATAGTTAGTTCAAAAAATGTATGTGAGGTACCGTGAGGATCAATTTTGGGATCTGTTTTATTTTTTACTTATTTCAATTCGTTGGCTACAGTGGAGTTTTTGAAAAAATTACTAATGTATGCTGATGACACCACTTCGATTATATATTAATTATAGCTTAAAGATCATAAAACGTCACTGACTGTTCAGAAATCTTTGTATATATTTATAATGAAAATGTCTATACCAGTTGATTCAAAAGATTCAATTGAATTTCACAATGAAAATGTTAAATAATCTATTCATGTGAATTTTTTTGGTCTAATAATCAGAATTTCATTCAAAAGGAAAAAGATTGTGCCGTTGAAATGCCTTGAATTGATATATTTTTTGTTAGTTTATTCAGAAATTCAATACCTAATATTAGTATAGGGAGTGTCAAAAAACTAGTTATAGAAACCAATTAATAAACCACGAAAACTATGAAATTAGTCATCTTCACACAAATTTAAATTATGTACCTCCATTCATTTGGTCAAAATTAAGCTCAAATATTCAAATTTGACTTACAAAATTGATAGTTTCTGAAAAACCATTCGACAAGTTATTCAAACAATTGCTTTGAAAAATTCCGGATTGAATTGAAATATTTATTTTTGTATCGAGTGCGTAAAATAAGTGTTTTTTAGTTACACATGGAAATGTTAATTTTTGGCCGAGACCGCAGGTCGATTCCAAAAAAAAAGAAGTCCAAAATAACTAAATAATACTTCTCTTTTCCATACATGTTGCTTATGAGATTGTGGTGGCGTTGACAAATATTCTGAATCAAAAGTAAAAACTTTTCCTTCCTTCCGTACGAATATACAGGGCTATTCAAATTCGTTTCTGTACATGGGGATCTTGTAAACGATAAGAGATAGTGTGTCGGTTAAATTGTGGTAAAGTCGTGTATTTCAGAGAACTATTCAATGATGTAAAGAAATCGGAAATAGCTCTTTTGGTTCTGGAGATATACAGGAAAAACCAAAAAATGTCATGACACCCTGTATAAAAGATTCATGGATATATTCTGAGAGCCCAAATCAAGTGCTAATAGCAAAATGTGGACAGATTTTCAATATGTCTGCGAATAAAGAAGATATAGGTAAAAAAATAATTTGGGTTTCTTTTGTTTTTCCTGTATATCTCCAGAACCAAAAGAGCTATATTCGATTCCTTCACATCATTGAATAGGTCTCTGAAATACACAACTTTGTCATAATTCAACCGACACTCTATCTCTTATCGTTTATTGGATTATTGTTGAGTTCGAAACTTTTTAGTCAATAATTTTTGAAAGGTACACATTATTTTAGAAAACTTGCAATATTGTCGTACTCAGTACTCTCTTTGCTTATTACGAGAGAATTTATTGCTGTACCACTCAACCCTCATTCATCCAAATGAAAAAAGAACTCATTTGAGATCTTAATAAAATATTTATTATAAAAAAAAACGAGAAAAATACGCTCAGGGATGAACTAACATTGAATAGCTAGATAAGAATCACCAAAAACTTACAGTATACTGCTACCCAGCAGGATCGAAGAAAAAGAGATATGCTGCATTCTACAAATGCTCTGCAACCGTTTCTGAATATACTCTGAATACTCAATACTTTCTCCGTGTGATCTTTACCTCCCTTAATATTCATAAAGATTCATATGCCGAGGTTACAACTTTCCTCTGGTCACCTTACTAAGGTAAAATGCTCAATACGCATCCGTGCAACGTTGCGTATTTGGAGATTGTTTTATATTTCTATATCCTGTGTTCATGTCAATTTTGATATCTATGAACTTGGAATATTAAAAGATGAAATTGTGGATATTGAGTGTTTTGGATTTAGAATATTGAAGTTTAGGTTGAAATTCATGTATTTCCTCGAATGAATTTGAATTATTTCATGACTATTTTCCATATTTGACAAAATTGATTCTGAATTATTTTTTTTTTTAATTTGAATGCTTTTGTGAGATCTTTTCTTCATTGTAATTGTGGTTTCAATTAAGTTCCCCTTTATTCTATTTGTAGAAACGTTACGGTTATCTCAGCAGAAATATTTCTCGAAATCATCCACTGGGTACTTATAACTGCAAATGGTTTTTCAGCAAGCAGGAGATAAAAAATTGCACACCATGATGCAGAATATGGCATTCAGGAGAAAGATAATGGCTACAGAGTGGGTTCATAAGAAACATAGGATGGAAATCAATGACCTCATAGAACGCATTCGTGATATAGAAAGCGTTAGGGTAAGTTTCAAAAATCTACCCTTCCACAAGGTAACAAAAAATCTCAAATCTGCATTTTTCACAAAAACTATATTTGATGAAGGAATAATTGCATACAGAACTGCGACTACGACTCTTCAAGGCGAGGCCTTCAGGTTCAGGGTTACCAGAGGGTGCCCTCAAGGTAGGGTACTATCTCCCCTTCTGTGGCCGCTTCTGATAAATAGTCTGCTCGATGCTCTCGACAGAAGAAAAGTAGATCTGCAAGCTCATGCAGAAGACCTTGTCATCTTGGCAAGGTCCACGTCGGGAAGGATAGATTCCTCCAAAGCACGATGGACGTTGTTCTCAGTTGGTGCCTGAGGGAGCAAATGTCTGTCAACCCCAGCGAAACTGTGATAATCCCCTTCACTAGGAGGAGAAGATTGGACGATCTAACGCCACTTTTCCCCAATGGTAAGGTCAATCCATTTAGAACGGAGGTGAAACATCTTGGTATTGTCCTTGATAAAAAACTCATTTGGAACGCTCACTTGGAAAACGTTTTACACAAAGCCAGACTGTCTCTATGAACATGTCGAAGGATTTGTCGTAAAACTTGGGGTTTGGATCCCAAACAAATCTATATATGGGATTTATGTAATGATTGTCAGACCAATGATCACTTATGGGGCAATTGCCTAGTGGCCGAACACTCTACAGAAAACGGCTCAGGCGAATCTCTCTGGCTTACAGAGACAGGCTTGTCTGGCAATCAGTGGTGCCATCAGTACCACACCGTTAGCGGCCATGAAGATCGTTCTAGATCTTCCCCTCTCCACATTTTTCCGGAGAGAGAGGCTAGATGGACTGCATACAGACTTGTGCACATTGCCACTTGCACAAATCAATTGAATGCAGAGTGCAACAGACTGTTGGTTGACACGGGAAGTCACAGCATTCTGGAAATGACCTCTGACTTCATACCTGCAACTGTCAACTACGAACTGCCTTATAAAGTACTGTTCCCGAGTAGAGAGGACTGGATCATCCTGAAGAAGGAAATATTAAGAGCAGATAGTTGTTGGTTCACAGATGGATGCAGGTGTTTTCTGTCGCATAACCAGGACAGACCTGTCTAGGAACCTATGCGACTGTATTCCAAATGAAACTTCATGTGTGGAGCGAAACTTATGTGTGGAGAAATTGGAAGAATCCAACCTCATAAACAAGTCATTAAAATCTCGTACAGTCAAGTGGCGTTGGAAGCTTTTGGCTCCTACCGAGCAAGGTCTAAATCGGTAGCAATTGCCAAAAACGGCTCTCCTCGATGGAAAGACTTAACATATTGTCTCTGGCCTGGATTTCTGTCCATACTGGCTTGTAAGGCAGTGAGGCTGCTGACTCCCTTGCAAAGGAGGGTACTGCAAGCAGCTTCATCGGAACAGAACCTGTCATTGGCATCGCTTCAGGCCTCAACAAAAATTGAACAGCTGGGTGGCAAAAAGATGTATGGACTTCAAGCAGAATCTTTCATGATTGGCTCACTCCAAGGCGTTTATTCACCCTTCGAAGCATGATACCAAACAGTTGTTGGACTACTGACACCTCTGTTTGGAAAAAAATAAAACAGCAGAGCACATAATTTGTACGTGCCCCGCAGGGGTCCGAATCAGGTTTTTAGAGTTCGGCAGAGTTCCTAACTTCGTTAAGAAGCTGGGTTCATTTGGTCGAGTGTGAATAGGTGTGCTCCACAATAAACCCTTTCGGGTTGCGGTTGAGGGTCAAATAGAACCACTCACTTTGGACCTATCCTAACCTAATCTAACCTAATGGTAAACCATTTTCATCAATTAACGTGATCATACTTATGATCATGTTTGTAATCATGTTTGTTATTGAACCAATTCTGAAATAGCTTCCTTTGAAGTTATATATTTATGTATATATGTTTTTTGTATGAATAATTCTCTGAATAAACCATTGCAGCTTCTTGGGATTGAAAAAATTAATATACTATGTAGGCGTTGACATGCACGAGTATAATAGAGAGAAAGATGAATTAGGAAAAATATAAACGATTAAGTTTATGATTTCTTCCTCTAATTGAAATTCTGAACTCCATATTACACCTTTCGTTTTCTATTGTTAGTATAATTAAATTATCAATATTCTTTACAATTTAATGATCAATCAGACTTTCAAATTTTTTTTTAGTTACCATTGAAATGTTATCTGTCATTAATATTCTTGTTTTTCGGGATTATTAAAAATGATCATCAATATAAATCTTTCTGTCATCACAAATATTTTTTTAGAGTTTGAGTTCTATGCTGAACTTGTGATGCAGTGTTTGGAACCGTTGGTGTAGTAATGAATAATATTGGAGTTTTACTCAACACCAAAGCATTATTTTAACAACTCGACACGTGTTTCGATCACCAAGTGATCTTCAAGAAGAAGAATAAACAGTTTAATCTTGAAGATGATCACTTGGTGATCGAAACACATGTTGAGGTGTTGAAATAACGGTTTGATGTTGGGATAAAACTCCGGAACTCCAGTGATATCCTATGCTGAATATAAAAAACTTTTTCAGTTCACCAGAGAAATGCAGATGTACTCGAAAGGTAAGAGCTTAGGTCATAAAACTGAGATGGACTCTTTCGAACAAGAGATCGAGGTGATAAGCGCAGCATTCGAGAATAACATCAGATTCAGGAAAGAAAAGTTGAGACGAATACGAAATCAGATTCAGTCCTATAAGAATCACAATGCTGCTTTGGATAAAAGTATACAGGAAAAAAATATAGACGTTTGCGATCTGAAGCTCCAACAAGACTTGGATCTTGTCTGTAGAGAGAATGCTGTAGTAAAATCGAGGTAAGATCAGCCGAACTGCCAATCAATACAATGTTTTTCATTTATACGATGAAATGGAGGAGAATCAATCAAAAGTTCTTTATTGTCTGAAGAATTACAATCCTAATTGAAAAAATCTTCAAAGCATATCAATATGATGAAACAGATGAAAGTAATAGGATACCAAGTTGATTTCATAAAATCACATTTTGTTCTTCAAACTTTCTTTATAGAATATCAGTTAATAACTGCAAGAGTTCACTGTGAAGGCCTAAATTAATTTGTAACTTTTTCGTCGCTTGTGTTTTCTCCATATCCAGCTTCATTTACGAGAAAAATGAAGCCACTTTGCATATCATGAACACCTGCTTTGATCAGCTGACAGTGATAGTGTTGTCATATCAGTGGAAGTCAGAGTTGTTAATTAGCAATGATTCCATCATCAATAATTTTACTAACGCAGAAATGGCTGAGATGCACTTTATTTATGGATTAGCAAATGAAAATGCGGAAAAAGAACAGAGTAATTCTATGTGCTGAAACAGTTAGAACGCTATATGCAAGATTTTGTGAAACTGAGAGTTTTGATGAAACTGCAGGTGGTGGAAGACTAGAAACTGTGACAACGCCTGAACTAGAAGAATATTTGATGCGATAAAAGAAGATCCTTCAAAAAGTACCAAAAAGATAGCACTGCAGCCGGAAGTCAGCCCAAAAATACTATGGACAGTTCTGAAAACAAACTTCGTATACCCATATCACATATGGCAAGTCAAAGCCCTTTTGCCTCAAGATTTTTAGCCAAGATTGAAGTTTCGCAGGTGGTTCATTCATATGATGGCACAAAATGATTATTCGTTACCAAAAATTTCATTTACGTACGAAGCAAAATTTTCACGAGATGCTATTATGAACTTTCACAATAGCCATTTTTGGGCCGACGAAAGTCCCCACGTTATCAGAGAATGTCATTTTCGCTGAAGGTTTGGATAGAAATGATTGGTGACTACCCAATTGGCCCATTTTTTTACCAGCAATATTAACAGATGAATCCTACACGGACTTTTTGTCGAAAGAAGTGCCGGTACTTGTAAGAGGCAACATGTGATTTATGCATGATATGAATCCTTAAGATTTTTATTTATGAGGTCATCTGAAGGTTCTTGTTTATACAACTTCTGTACTGGATATGAATGACTTGAGGAATTCAATAATTGACAATTGCAATGTCATAAGAAAAACTCCAGATATTTTTGAACGTGTCAGACAATCAATGACAAACCAATTGCAGTCGTGTATTTTATTAGAAGTTGGACATTTTGCTCATTTACTATAAGGTTGAAATTGTTTACGAAGAAGTTGTAACGAAAAAGTTGTTTTTTTTAATTCTTAATCTAAAAAAATTAAAACACTACACAAAAGTCAGTGGCTTTTTTTCTCGATATGGTTGGCTGTGGAGCGTATTGAGATGCCACTGGACCTTATTACTTCAAATAACTGTAGGAGATTTCAACCAAATCGGTGTAATCATATTTTTCCTATTTTATAAATACCGTTATTTTAATTTCTACGCCCTGTATCTCAGAAACGAAGCAACTCCGTTCATAGGAACTTTTTTTTCTTAAAACGACCTAACGAATCACCCTCTGAAGTTTCGTACCGTAGATAGGAAACACCCTGTACATACACTCTTTTTTCTCGGAACCAATTATGAAGACCAACCAACACAATGTTTCATTGCCAGGTTTGAATATTTTTCAGAATGGACGCCTTACTGAAGAGAAGTTGTTTAGTCCAGGCCATTCAGAAGAATCATAATGAAATTCTTGTTTTACAAACTGAGTTGGAACTTCTTAGGTTGAAAACGTATCCCACGTTCAAATACAAATTGATCAATTCAAGTGAATAACATTGTTAAGTTGAAAGGAACAATATAAATATTGATATCATCAGGGTTTTTATTGTTATTTTTATTTTTTCGACTTATCACTGGTATTGGAAGATGCAAAATGAAAAAATGGAAAATGTTTTATGTTCACTTATTATTTTGGCTCACCAACGACCCAGGCGAAGTTCTCTAGCTCATAGAGACAGGATTGTCTGGCCATTAGTGGTGCCATCAGTACCACACCGTCAGCGACCATGGAGATCCTTCTAGATCTACCTCCTCTCCACATTTTTCTGAAGAGAGAGGCTAAATGGACTGCATATAGACTTATGCACATTGCCAATTGCACAAATGAATTTAATGCAGAGTGCAATACACTGTTGGTTGACACTGGAAGTCACAGCATTCTGTAAATGACCTCCGACTTTATGCCTCCAACTGTCAACTACGAACTGCCTCATAAAGTACTGTTCCCGAGTAGAGAGAACTGGATTCTACGGGGGAAGGAAATATTAAGAGCAGATAGCTGTTGCTTCACAGATGGATCAAAAACACCTTCCGGTTCTGGTGCAGATGTTTTCAGTCGCATATCCAGGACAGATATATCAACCTGCCTAGGAACCTATGCAACTGTATTTCAAGCGGAAATTTACGCTATTGAATTCTGTGCGGAGAGATTTGAAGAATCCAACCTCATACACAAGTCAATCGGCGTTGGAAGCTTTTGGCTCCTACCGGGCAACGTCTAAATTGGTTGCAAATTGCCAAAAACAACTATCCTTGATAGAAAGACTTTACAGATTATCTCTGGTCTGGATTCCTGGCCATACTGGCCTGGAAGGCAATGAGGCTGCTGACTCCCTTGCAAAGGAGGGTGCTGCAAGCAGCTCCATTAGACCAGAACCTGTCATTGGCATCGCTTTAGGCTTTGCCAAACAAAGATTGAACACTTGGATGGCAAGAATATTCATGGATTTCTGGCAGAATTTTCCAGGATTGGCTCACTCCAAGGCGTTTATTAACCCTTCGAAGCTTGATACCAAACAGTTGTTGGACTACAGTAGAGATGAACTACGATGTCTAACAGGCCTTCTTACAGGTCACTGTCATTTGAATCATCACATGCAGAGAATAAACCCTCTCAATTTGGACGTAACCTAACCTTACTCACCTCAATAATTCAAATAGGGACCAGGGAATGATCGAAATGCTTTCGAATACTACCTGGTCCCTAATTAAAATAGAGGGTGGTCGCAGAATTACCCGACCCAACGAAGAAAACTTTTGAAAAAGAGTATATATTTTTCAATATAATCTCCTTGCAGCTCTATATACTTTTCCGAGCGACGTTTAATAAGTTTGATACAGTTTTCATCATAAAAACTGTTTCGCTACTCAAAATAGACATTAACTGTCACATCACTTCTTCATTATTGGAACATTTTTGACCACGGAGCCATTTATTCAAGTTTGGTAACAGAAAATAATCCGAGGGGCTGAATCTGGCGAATAGGATGCATGAGTAACAATTCAATCTTTAATTCGTTGCTTTTGAACATTGCGATAATGGATTTGTGAGCTGGCGCATTGTCTTGATGAAACAATACGTTTTTCTTAGCCGACTGTGGCCGTTTTCGCTTGATTGCTTCACTCGAACATTGCAATAGGTTCGCCGTTTATAGTTTTACCTCTTTTGGGATAGTCAATGAAAATTATCTCAGGCGCATCCCAAAAAACCAATGACCCCTGCCTTTTCTGGTGATGATTTACTACATTTCAAAAGTTCAATTTCTGGTTGATTATTCTTAATAATAATAATATTTATTTTCCCACAAGAAATATAAAATGTATAGGAATGTTGTGCGGAAAAAATTTTCATCATTCCAGTAGTAATGCGAACTTTTTGATAATGTCCCTTTTCCCGCATCCTCTACATTGTGCATTTCTTGCTGGGCATATCAACTTGGGATCTTGATCATGCCAGTTATTGCCACAGTTTCTGCACATTTTCTCCGTTTTATTATATTTGACAGATTCAAAATTTCTAGCTTGACATTTTGACTTTTCTTGTTTATTTTGCTTGAAATAGCCATTATGTTTTGTCTTTTGCTAAAAGCTCTTCTAGTGTTAATTGTTCAGATGATGCAATTCGCCCAAACCGGGTGGAATATCAAATTAAGTATCAAATGATACAAAATTCAAATTGATGTTTTCCATTATTGACGTGGGTTGTTATTCTCGTCGCCAAATGTAATATTCGTGTTGGAATATAATTTGAAATTGTAGAATTACTTTCAATTCTTTTTTATCTTTAAAATTATCTCTGCTCATCAGAAAAATGACAACTCACAGCCCACTTGACATACAATCATGTTAAACAACATATACAGGATGGAATATTACACGGTCTTCGCCTTCTTGATTGTTCTTTTGTCTCAGGTGTAAAGTGATGGACCCATGTTACATTCATGGTTATGAAACGATGCAAGAACTCTGCTTTGTTGTTGTGAAACTTAGCTGAAAACTCAATTAAAACATATTCAAGACACTGTTTTTGCTCGAGTTTGGGCAAACGCGGCACTCATCTTGTACACAGTTATTTCATGGTCAAATTCTCATATAATATACGATATGCCGCACTTTTTGAAATGCCTACTGAGTTTGTTAGCTCGCGCTATTTCGAAAAGGATATAGGGTTCGTGCGGATCGCACGAAGGCCGATCTTTTTGAAATCTGATTATTTGGTATACCTACTTATATTCTCCGCCAATTTTACCATGCTATTTACTATTAATTCAACCTGTTGAACAACTACAAATGCACCAACTCAGTAGAAAATACTTTTAGTTTTACTTTCACTTTGGGAAAGAGTGGTGTATAACTTCACATTATCGCCCTTTTTTATAATTGTAAAATGAACTCTAGCTAATCAACCCGCACTAGGAACCCAACAATATATAACCTCTTTGCAAATAGAAAATGGACTCAGATAAAATATGTGAACTCTCTCTCAATATCAACTGATTATTAAAAAAAAACCAACACTCCTGGTCATGCTTCATGGTCAACCATAGGTTCCGTTGAACCGGTGTGTTCAACACCAACACTTCCCTGTACCAAATACCGGCTTACAATTTCAGTACCGTTTTTCCTTAAATTTCGCATCACGCGCTTAGACGAAGTAACTCCCCTATTTAGGCCACCTTCCTCAGTCTCGAAGGCTGAGGGATGAGACCCCCGATCTCGTCTCGACGGGCTCCGGTGACTGACTTCCCAAGCATGATCATCTACAGGATGTTATATATTCATTTGTTTAGTCTAGCCCAACTTGAACATGACCAGAATGACGCTCGAAGTTCCGACAGTCATAAAGTAGTTCAAGCGCTTTTTCAACTGGAATAATATCGACACCGAAGAACCGGGTGATCGACCTCGATCTCTATGAATAAAATGATATTTTTCGTTAACAATAGCAATTATTACATTGTTGAACATTGCAATACTCGTCTTGGCAACACGTACAGCCTCGTTCAAACTCTGCTACCCAATGTTTCACTGTAGTAAATGAAGAAGAAGACTCAACCAGTGTAGAATGCAGTTCAGATTTCATATTGGTTGGGCTGAGGCCTATCAAATAAAAGTATTGTACCACATAACGATGAATAATTTTCTCCATTTTCACAAATTCTCCAAAAACGTTCGCTATTGATGGCTGCCAAAGAAATTATAAACAACTCAGCGTCTTCAAAGATGAAACATATGCCTTATAGATTCTGCACTTTCCAAAACATTGACTTTTTCAAACAACTACCGCCATCTCTAGGTCAGGCCAGGTACTTCTGGGACCACCCTCGTAATAAGGTAAGTACTTTGGTGAGCAATGAAGAAGTGACCCTTTGAGATAGTATTAATTGTTAGTTAGGAAACGCAACACGTATTTCACTATACGAAAACTATTCTATAGTTGCACTTTTGTTTGAAATTCTGACGCTCGAATGTTACTGAACACAATGTTGATGTGGGCGAAATAAAAAAACAAAATTCTGGAAGGAGAATCGACCAATCTATTATCGAAAGCAAGCAGGTGTGTCTTTTTAATGACAATCTCAAGACATTTCCAGTGATTCAGGGGTTGCATTTCTTTCATTTTCCAACTTGCCCAGTAGAATCGGCTCAATTTCTCGACTTCTTTTCGTGCGGCTGAAAGAACCTCTCAGCTCCTGAAAAAATGTGCGGCCGAATGATTGTTTCAGTTTTTTACTCAAATTATGCACGAAGAGTGAAAACTCAACTACCGAAGAAACCAACGCCAGTAATGTTGAAATTAGAGTTATCCAAAGCAACCCCTCTATATGGGAAAATCCTTTGGGAGTTGCTTCCGCTTCGGGTTCGACCTGAAAGAAATATTAAGGTTAGTAATAGGTTGAAGACAAAATAATTGTTACAATAAGCAATCTTTGTTGACCATCCCCCCACCACATATTGATGCGCCAAAATATTAAAAAAATTGCGAATCTACTTATGTAGATCTATGCAGATGCAGATGACCTTGTTAGTAAAACTGTGATAATTCCCTTCACCAGGAGGAGAAAATTGAACGATCTAACGCCATTTTCTCTCAATGGTGAGGTCGTTCCATTTGGAAGGGAGGTGGAATATCTTATCATTGTCCTTGACGAAAAACTCACCTGGAACGCTCACTTGGAGAAAGCTTTACAAAAAGCCAGACTGTCCCTATAGACATGTCGAAGGATTTGTGGTAAAACTTAGGGTTCAGATCCCAAACAAATCCATTGGATTTATGTGATGATTGTCAGGCCAATGATCACTTATGGTGCAATTGTTTGGTGGCCGAGAGCTTTACAAAAAACTGGCTAGGCAAAGCTCTCTGTCTTACAAAGACAGGCTTGTCTGGCAATCAGTGATGCCATCAGTACCACACCGTCAGCGGCCATGGAGATCCTTCTAGATATACCTCCTCTCCACAGTTTTCTGAAGAGAAAGGGTAGATGGACTGCATATAGACTTGTGCACTTTGCCAATTGCACAAATCAATTTAATGCAGAGTATAACAGATTGTTGGTTGACACTGGAAGTCACAGCATTCTGGAAATGACCTCTGACTTCATGCCTCCAACTGTCAACTATGAACTGACTTATAAAGTAATGTTCCCGAGGAAGAAAATATTGGAAGCAGATAGTTTTTGGCTCACAGATGGACCTGCACCGGAACCGGTGCAGGTGTTTTCAGTCGCAGACCCAGGACAAAGATATCAACCTGCCTAGGAACCTATGCTACAATATTTCAAGCGGAAATTTACGCTATTGAATTGTGTGCGGAGAGATTGGACGAATCCAACCTCCTACACGAGTCAATAAAAATATTCTCGGACAGTCAAGCGGTGTAGGAAGTTCTTGGCTCTTACCGAACAACGTCTAAATTGGTAGCAAATTGTCAAAAACAACTCATCCCCGATAGGAAGACTCAATAGATTGTCTCTGGTCCGTATTCCTGGCCATACTGGCCTGGAAGGCAATGAGGCTGCTGATTCCCTTGCAAAGGACGGTGCTGCAAGCAGCTTTATCGGACCAGATCCTGTCATTGGCACCGCCTTAGGTTTTGCCACACAAAGATTGAACACCTGGATGGCAAGAAGATTCATGGACTTCTAGCAGAATTTTCCAGGATTAGCTCACTCCAAGGCGTTTATTTACCCATCGAAGCTTGATACCAAACAGTTGTTGGACTTCAGTAGGGATGAACTACGATATTTAACAGACCTTTTTACAGGTCACTGTCATCTGAATCATCTTATTCAGAAACTCGGACTCTCGGAAGACAGTGTGTGTCGCTTCTGGAAAATGATAAAACAACAGAGCACATACTTTGTGCCCGCCCCGGTAGGGACCAAATCAGGTTTTTAGAGTTCGTCAGAGCCGTACTCTTAACATCTGACCTGAAAGACCACTCACCCTACGAACTGATCGGCTTCGTTAAGAAGCTGAATGTGAATAGGTGTGAGCCACAATGAACCCTTGCGGGTTGCGGTGAAAGTCGAACAGACCCACTCACTTTGTACCTAACTGAACTAATGTAGATCTAATTATCTACCTAATGAACCCTTTTCATATAATTATAATTGATAAGTTGTATGTACAACAGAGATCTTTGACTTTGGTCTTTGATATACGGTAGGTTGTTTCGAAAGTTCTGTCCGTTTTTATGAATTTACTTCTAGCTGTAATATTTCAGAGCAAACTCATTCAATTCAATTCGAAATTAGCGTCATTTGAATCAGTGCACTTTCGCTAACGTGACACAAGTCGATTGACTCTGTCAGCAATAAAATTGTATGCTGGAGATTCGATTAAGTTGACGAAGTTAACGAAGAGCTTGGACATATGGTTGTCGGTTGCCGAGAATTCTGGGGAATATGGTGGTTGAGGCAGAACTTCGGTGCTCAATTCGTTTGAGTTTCGGATGGTGATTTGTGAAACGCGTGGACGGGCGTTGTCGTGAAGCAGGATCGGAACTCTTCTGTGACTAGTGCTGACTACTGCTGATGCAATTTTCGGTACTTTTCGTCGTTTTCCTTACAATAGGACTCTACTGTAGCAAACGATCAGATTAACATACCAACATTATTAAAAATATGTAGGACATTGATGCTATCAATATCTGCCGCGCTCGAGTATGTCCATGCAACAGTATTTTTATACATATTTAAAAATCTATAGCCGCTTCCCCCACTGATGAAAAGGTATATAATATATAACATTTTTTCTTCTTTATCATCTAAGCTTTTCAATCTAGTATGTCTCAATGACGCTCGAGTAAATCCGCATTTTGCATCGTGGGCTCCCCTGCTTTATAGCATAAATAGCGTAAGCTTCGCGATAATTTCTAGTTTAATCTTCCTCTTGAATATGATCACTTGGCGATCGAAACACGTGTCAAGGTGTTGAAAAATAGCGATTTGGTGTTGGGAAAACACTCCAGTAATAGTAGTAACCTAATATGTCTCAATGACGCTCGAGTAGATCCCCATTTTGCATCGTGAGCTCCCCTGCTATAATGGTTTGGCCCGGTTGCAGAAAATTATAGTGAATCACACCAACTGATTACCAACAAACAGTAAACATGGTCTTTTTTGTTGGGTTCTCGCCCTAGGGAAGTACCTGGGTGGCTCATCGGTGATTTGTACTGAACGTCACTTGTTGTATCCACTCTTCATTACACGTGATGATCCGAGACATATAAAAGGATCTTCTATACCTTGCAACGTGAAAATTTGTCATTTGGCACCCACTTTCTGAGATTTTTGACCTTTCCAATGCATCCAAAACCATCAAAAACCGCATGGGAGGTGATACCCAGTTCTTCCATTATCCCGCGCACCGTCAGTCTCCACAATTGTGCTCAAATCGTCAGGAAAAACACTTCGTGGTTTATCTTCGAAGTTAAAATCTTCGGAACGAGAATTACAAAGCGATCTCGTTGCCAAATGCGTGGTTGCATTTGGCTCAATTCAAATTCGTAGGTTAAGTTTTGCCGGAAATCGCTTAACGACATCATACAGTAATATACTGAAAATAGGAAAAAAAAAACAAAAATTTGGAATGAAATGAAGAGCACCAATGTATAGCTTACAAAATTTTCTGTCGATCAGTATGTAGCTGAGGCACATGACATTGAAACGGACAAAACTTTTGGAACAACCTAATACTCACGTCGCAGGTTTCTCCCGCATTTCGTTCCTCCCACCATCTTCTCTTGAGTCTCAAAATGTCACCAGAAGTGTGCAGTTTCAAAATAGCCTTATTGAGAGGATTCAGTATTGTTGAACCTGAAACATACCGCAAGAGAGAAATGAGTGATTGATAAATGATGAATGAGTGATTGAGTGAAGTGAGTTTTCAGTTCACTTTTCCTGAAGTTTGTTTGTCCTTTGATCCTTAAAACGCAAACAAAACGGCTCATTACTTTGAAACAGCCCATCGGATTTCCGAAAATAAAAGAGTGTTGGATAGAGATACCTATCAAACGTGGTGTCACAAAACCCTAAATGATTTGATACTCTTTGCGACATAACTCATTCTATTAATTGTACTTTGAGCAACCTGGTGAGTTTATAATAAGCCTTTCAGCAGTGTAGTTCAGTTGCATAAAACGCCATTTGAATTGGAGAATATTCCTCATTTCGAAACATACGAGTATATATTTTTTCAAGGACAAAACGCAAGCACTACAGGAAAATCCTTAAGGTGCTCTTAGAGCGGTGCCTGTGCGAAAGAAGCGATTCACATGGATTTGAATCGCTGGAGATTGAATCCATTTGGAAAAACTTTCTCGGGAAGTTTATTCCACATATACGCAGTTCTCCAGATGAAAGAGTTCTTAAACAGTGAAGTTTGAGGTGTACTAAGTTGAATCTCAAAACGATGAGCAGCCACAGTCGATCGCGAATTTCTGATATGTACCGCTCTTGGTGGAATCAAATGTGCCAAGTCACTTCAACTCCTGTGAAAGTATCTATAGAAGAGAGACAAATCTCCAACCTTTCTTCGATGTTCTAGGCTATCAAGGTTGCACGTGATGTTCTCGTCTCCAATCAGACGGATGGCTTTTTCCTGGATGGAATCCAGCAACTTCAGGGTATGTTTGGGGGCAGAGCTCCATACATGAGAACAATACTCCAAAGGAGGTCTGATCTGAGCTTTATAAAGCATCAACAGTTGCTGAGGTGTGTACAGTTTTCTGGCTCGGAACAGTGTTCCAAGCTTATGAGAAGCAGGCTCTACAAGTTGAGTGACATGATTGTACCAAGACATATTGGTGTCTATTTTAACCCCCAACCAACTTATCGAAGCAGAAAGTGGAATGAAAGTGGAATGACCAGACAAGTGTGCTGTCGTCAGCAAAGCAATATATTGGGTTATTGCTTTTTTCCAATGAGTCGTTGATATATAATAAAAAGAGGTTTGAAGACAATATGTATCCCTGAGGAACACCAGCTTTGATGGTGGAAGTATTTGAGAGATATCCATCGACGGCCGCTTGCAGGGTACTTTCTTTCAGGAAGCTGAAGAGCCATACATAGAAATGACCCAACAAGCCATAGCATCGACTTTTGGTCAGCAAATATGGGTGACATAATATAGAAGGTTGCCTGTTGATCTTTGTTTCCGAAAGCCATATTGATGTTCGCTCAAGATGTTGAAGCCTTCCAATCATTTGAGGATATGGTGGTTTACGACTTTCTCAACGATTTTTGATATCACTGATAGCAAAGTGACTGGTTTATAGTTATTTGGAAGATTCTTTTTCCCTTTTTTGGGAATAGGCTGAACGCGAGAAATCTCCCAACAAGTAGGAAAAACTCCTGTGTTGTAATACAGGTTAAAAAGTCTGCAAAATACTGATGCGAGTTCATTTGCGCACGATGACGGGCACCTCATCAGGGCCAGACGTTTTGTTGACGCCTAGATGCCGTCGAAAAGTAATTTCTGGCATTGTGGATTCTAGTGTGGAAATAGTGGGTGGTGCCTTTCTCAAAAAATCGACTGTGAAATGGGACGCAAAATGTTGATGGTAGATGGTGTATTATAATTTCTCTACTGGAAATTTGTGTCATCATCTGGGCTAGTGTTGATCTTTGATGTAAGCTCAAGATTACAGAATGTAGCTCAGGAAAACCACCCATGTCAGTGAGGCACACCAACCAAAACAAAAAGTTTTACTATCCTATAAACTGAGGAAGGTATTTTTGTATAACCCTCTTGAAAAGGTTTGAGGTCTGAATACAGTTCATGGACCAAGAACCAGGTAGCATTCTGAAAAGACAGGCATTGAACTCACCTTTTCTAACAGCTATTCCAAATTCCTTGTTATCTAATAAGCCACCATAACTAGACAAACTGCAGTGCCTCTTGACGGCATATTCGATCGTAGCTGATTCCATGAAAAAAGCATAATTTTCCTGCTCTACTCTTTGAATTCCTTCGTCTGTTGATACAGTCATATATTCTGGATGTTCTTCCATGTAGGTGGATATAGCTTCATGAACTTCGGATGAAGAACTCTAAAAACAATTATATATTATAACTATCTAACCCGGCAAACGTTGTTTTGCCACATAAATTATTTCTATCATAACAATAACACTCACAAACAATAAATATTCATTCTTTCATGCTGTAGTGTGTACAATATTTTTCGTTAGTCCATGTTTAGCTAACACAAACAAACTGGATGGTTTGCTCACTCCAGAGCATGCCACATATGGTATGGTATGCGGGAAAAACATGGTGTGCTCAAATTCAAGCCACAAACATATATTGTGTGGCCTTGAAACTTATCAATCGCATTGCAAATGACAATCTAATAGGAAATTGCGCACGTTCAAAATGAATTGGCACATCTGTAGGTGCAACAGGGATTAGTGGTATTCATATATTTTCACTTCGGAATTTGTCATTTGAAATGCTGGCTTTGACAACGTTCTCAATTATCTTTTTAATGAGTCATCGTGTGCCGTTGCACAGCCGTGGTGGATTCAAATTACGAAGCGACCCAAACTCCAGCTGTAAATTACGCGTTGGTATGCCTGGCAAATAAAATAATCCTCAGCTTCGGTGGCAACGCAAACTGCATCTACTTTCGATGGATAAACAATAATAGTGGCCAAAAACTGTGTGGGAAGTGAAAAAATGCTTATTATGTGAAAAAGACAGGAGACCCTACTCCGTGCTATTTACTGAGTGAGAAGTAACAGCGGTAGACGCCTGGCGGGAAACACTGATGTATGATCAGGGTTAAAACTGAGTAAATGACTATAAAAATAGGGGTTGGTGATAGAAGGATGGACATTGAGGGTTATATGTATTTTTAATGACGCATTATAAAAAATTTAAAAGAAAATGTTAAAAAAATTTAAATAAATGTTTGAGGTGGAACACCTTTATGACTTGGGGGTATGAAAAATAGATTGAAATTTATTCTCAGACCTACCGGAATATACATATGGAATTCTATGAAAATCGGTCAAGCTATTTCCGCGGACTATGGCAATTAACACTGTGACACGAGCATTTTATATATAACATGTGTAATTGACATTTCGAAAGAGATCATAAGCTTTAAAAAATTCGTCTCAAGATTAGCGGCGAAGTAAATAGAAGATTTTTGGTATCCTGATGTATTCGGAAACTTAAGAGTTGACTTGACAAGTCAGGTTTCTTGGAAAATCTGACCTGAAAGTGTGAAAATGCGTGTTTGAGTTTTTGGAGCTGAACCATGTACCATACCTTATGGTACTGAAAAATAATTATCGATATGTCTGTTCTATATATGTCCAAAGCTTTTGAGGAACATAAATAGCAAAGTTTCTGAAAAGTCATATTTTCTTTCTTTCATGCTGATATATTCAGTACTCTTTAGATATTCTCTCCAAAAAACATTCAAACAAACCGTTGCAGTCCATGAAATATATAAAAGATGGAAACAATTCCACCTCATACCTTCATGAGAAGAGTTCTGTAGATTCATTTTGAATAATTTTCTCAAAAAAAACTTACTTTGAAAAAAGCTTCGGTTGCTCCTCCTTTCAATGCGCCGAATTTTATTCCGTAGCTTTCTGCTTTTTCTACTAGTTCATTGACATCATTGAAAATAACTTCTTTACTAGATATACGAGTAGAACTCCTAGATATCGAAAAAGCAATGTACATTGCCAGAGTAAAGAAGCAGACTGTCCACCAACAGCATGAAATAATTTTTGATGACAGAGAACTGAAAAAAAAAATTATAGAAAAACACTGGGAAAAAATGTTACTATCTTCAGTCGGCTTTTTCAAATATAATTAACGACGTATCATTAGCGTACATTGTGAAGAATGCAGGTAAAGAATGTTTATCCCAATCATTAATATAGAACAGGAACAGAATTGGCCCTAATATAGATCCCTGAGAGATACCAATGTCTGTTTCAGTTTGCTGTAACAAATGATTAATGTCAGATGAGGCTTGTGAGTTTCAGTGATTTGGAAGAATATGGAAAAGAGGTTATCCTAGATTTTAGTGCTATCAAGCCATATCTGGAGAATATGTGTGACCAATCAATGCAATGATTTACAATAAGTGAGCTGAGTAAATGTTCAAATTCCGAGGGCTATGTACATTCGATTAGTGTTTTTTTTTTCATTTTTCAATGTTGGTATACTCGTCTCGAAGATATGTTCAGTTTCAGCTGAACGGCATCCGCCGTACACTAACCACAAACTTGCAGTCGTACCCAACCGCGTACACCGTCGTGTACTTTTTCTCACATTGGTCTCACAGCGTTCAATTTTTGATTTCAAAATTCTAATTAATTCATCATCTGCACTATAATCAGCAGTACCAATAATCGCGTCAAAATGATTCACATACAAAATGAATAGAATTGGACCCAAGATCGATCCCTGTGGAACGCCCATTTCGATTTCTCTACTATCCGAGCGTATGGTTTTGATTTGAATATTATGTTGAAACTGGAGCGTTACTATTTGTTTCCTCTTTGTTGAAAAGGATGAAATCCAGTTTAATGGTATACCTCTTATGCCATAACTCTCCAATATCTTCATCAGTTTCTTAAGGTTTACACATAGTGTCTGGCAGCGAAGTTCATTGGAAAATTGCTGAATTTTGAACACTACTTAGAAGGGAAATAAATAGAAATTGGTGGATAAATTAATATTTTTTGAAATAAATAAAAATTCACCTCATTTTTTTGACATGTGTATTTTTTACAGAAGTGAAGTGATAATTCAAATAATTTCAGAAATTTGTAATGAAATCATTCCATTCAAATAAAGTGTGCATTTTGGAAAACATAGAAAACAATACACTACTATTTTCTAAAGAAGTTGTATTTTCTTAACAAATTTTTTGAAATATTTCGTATCAGAATATAGGTAATTCTTCATGTGATCATCAATAGAGAAATTATGCATTCATGAAATACCCGCTCTCACTTCTTTCTTTGGTCCATGGCATTTACCTTCTCTCTCCAATATATTATATAACCTATAATATGAAAACTTTTTGTTTTCTATAATCGTAAGGATTCATTTAAATTGAGAGAATAGGCACAATACAAGCATATTCAATGATTAGGTGTAATTCCCGACTTTTTGATGAATTCAAAAAAGCACGTAAAGTAGTTATTCATGTTACGTAATTATTTAACTTGTACTCTTTGTACTCTAATTTTTTTATTTTATTTTGTATTGCTAGTAAAGCATGTATTAAAACAACTTATCTGTACGTTTGTATTCGAAAGAGTATGGATTTAGAAGAGTATGGAAAGAAGGTAATCTTAGATTTTGGTCCACTCAAGCCATGTCAATAAAATATGTGTTACCGATTCATTTGAATTGAAATCATCCTGTGAAAAAAAATTTACATTTCGAAAAACATTAGAAACAATGCAATAGTGATTTTTACAGGAGTTGAAATTTATAGACAAACTTATTTTTTGAAATATTCTGAGTCAAAACTTGCAATTCTTTTTTATACGTCAACAAAGAAATCATGCAGTACCTTATCTTCACGTTCGTATTCTGCCTGAAAAAGCTTCCTGCACCAAACCACAGAGAATTCGATAGCGATAATTGATTAACCATATATTTCTTGTTCTGTCGTTGATGCCATTCACTTGAAGATAATCTTCCAATTATGAATAATGTGAAAACGAGTACCAAATAAGACAATCCTAACGCTTGCCATACAGCTACTGAAAATGGTTCGGCGAAGTAGAGAAACTCAGGAGGTGTTTCCATTGGTTTGCGGTAGAGGATGCTGATACCTGAAATGAGTAAGTGAGCTCTTCTTAAATTCTTTAATTATTATTGTCTGAAGCTGGTTATTCGAGTCTGAAGCCGTTTTAGCCTCACCGGAGATGATTCGACCGAATGTATGTATCTTAGTTGGTTGTTAACCTCGGTCGAAACGGTCGTGGCTACATATTATCTGGAATCGAAATAAATGGGGTCGAAACACCGGGGACGAATTGGCGACTCGTAACGTCGGGAAACGTCATCTATTTACCGGTCAAAAGTTGAGTACCTGCCTGATTAATTTAGGACCGCTATTTTCATTTTCAAAAGAAGGAGTACCCCCTTTCACTTTTACCTCCCTCGTTTTTCTGTCACTTTCAAAAAACATTTTTCTTCGAGGAAGGCAGTAGAAAGAAAAAAGGAAATCGATGTAAAATTTTGCCAAACTCTACTACAATGTCTATACCAATCCACATGCTGTTCTCACTTGACTTAAAGTAACGTGATGTGTAGTTATTGTTGTTTTTTGTTGAAAATGAGAACAAAGCATCACACTGGAGCAGAAAACTCGAAAATACAAAGCTCTATAAAGTTCACGTGATTTCATTCTGGTTAAATCATGTCAAATTGTACTCACCGTTGTCCAAAAGCTTTTTGGAATGAAATAACAGAGGAACTGAACGTTATTTGTTAAATTGTGAAGCCCACATAGACTAGCCAGTTCTATCAAAACTCATTTTTGAGTATTGGTGAGGTCAAATTCAATAAAAACCATCTGCATGATCATGAGAAATCCTCGCATGTGATTCACCGACCCATTCAATACATAATAATGATGATGAGCTCTTAGAGTGCTTTATAACCTCCTATGGCACTCTTACGGTATTGACGAGACAACGGTGTTGCCTTATGCTGGGGGAAGGGTATATTGGATCTATTTTGGAGAGTGAGAAATGTCAAATTCATTGGAGCTATTTATTCCCTACCTTCAGTTTAAAACAATAAGCCCTATGTAGTTCTAGACTAGACTATCAGAGCCAGACGGTATTCGTAGTGGAGTTTTCATCTCCAATCGAGACGAATATCGTCTGGAAAGTGGAGGAAAACGTATGAAATATCGATATCCATTTATCAGTTCCTAACTTTTTTCGGGCATTGTACTTTTCATCCAGTTGCGGAAAGTTTGTTTAGAGCACATGATTCACAGACCCAATGATCACTTTCCCCACGGTGTGAGGAGTGATATTGGGGCTTCGAAGACAGAGCTAAACCTTTAGGAAAAATTAGTAACATACAATGTTTACACTGGGGATAATTTTTAAGATTTTGTTTGTATACATATGAAAAAAAGTTTTGTTGTTTCCAATGATGATTTTTGAAATGATTTTGTGTTTCAAGTTGGTTTTTTGTTGGTTTTTGATATACTCAAATAGTAAAAGTTCATTAGGTGAACCATATTGTATGTAAGTATTGAATCATGTAACTTTTAGATGGTATTCTATTGCATACAATTGCGAAGCATTTGAAATAATGACAATTACGACAGTAGGATTTGCAGATATATACGAACCTCGATCTGAATAAAATCAGAATTAGGATGAACAAATTTTCAAAGTGATCCGTTGTCTGGTTCACCAGAAACGTCTAATGTGCCATCCACCGTGAATCAGCCTGTATACGAACCTCGATCTGAATAAAATCAGAATTAGGATGAACTTCAATATGTTTTCGTCTGTATCTTCTTCTACATCATCATCAATTAGATTATATTAACAATTCGGAGAAATCAAGTTGTTAAAATTGTTCAAAATGAGGTTTCATGAAATTGAATTTCATAAACAAAATTTTGACAGTTCAGAAACGGAAATCACATGTTGTGATTTCCATTCCTACTCTGGTATAACAACAAAGTTTTTTGAGCTCAAGTTTTCATTTTGAAGGAATCAAGACTAACCTGTGCTCATGAAAGGCTGGGTGAACTCTACAGGGTCCAACCTATCCTGAGTGATTGTTAGATCAGATATCGCCATATCAGCTTCCTGAAAAAAAAAGAGAATAAATTGGTATCGAATAATTCAAAACGGTGAATTGGAATTGCGCGTTTACAATTTTA
This sequence comes from Leptinotarsa decemlineata, assembly GCF_000500325.1. Classification (NCBI taxonomy): domain Eukaryota; kingdom Metazoa; phylum Arthropoda; class Insecta; order Coleoptera; family Chrysomelidae; genus Leptinotarsa; species Leptinotarsa decemlineata. The sequence goes on from NW_019293711.1 coordinate 25,450, forward strand.
GATTCTATAGAACCCATCTTCATGAATTTCGTGAAGTAACAAATAGCATTAACTAGAAAGTAGTGAACATCAACATGAACAACAATTATATCGATACAAAATTTCAATTATATTCAATCAAAGGATGCAGTCTTGCCAGGATCACCCTGGGCGACCCAGAGAAGCTGGCGCCGATCGACACATCTCTATGAAGGATGTGTGAACAGAAAGAAGAAACTGTCAGGCATGTCCTATGCGAGTGTCTGGAGTAGAGTGTGTGTTCGGCGAGTCTTAGCAAGTCTTGGATATAAAGGAGATGTCTCCTAGTGACCTGTCCACCTTCCCGGAAAGGACAGGATGGACGATGACCTAGGAGGACAACTCCTCGGGAGGATGTACAATGAGTCAAATGTGGCCTATACTCACCCTCCCTACTCTACAGATACAGATTCAGTCTGATACAGGTTGTACTCTAATTACAATTGAGAAGTTGAAATTTATCATTCGCTGAATTGGAAATGTGGAGTCTAATTCCTTCAAACAATTCATAACGATGTATGTCATATTGACCAAGAGTGATGAACCATAATAATGTATGTCAGAAAATACTAACAAGGTAAAAAAATAGAGAACATGAATGAAGAATGCATTAATCCAAATTGAGACGTCAAAGTTTATAGTTTATTACCATTTCGTTTCGTGATTAACATTATTCTTCTACTATTTGAGTGACTTTTGAATCTTGGAAGATATACTAGAATATATTCAAGATGTATTTATGCCAATTTCTAATAATTGGCAATATTGAAAAGTACCTGAAAGTTAACTCATTTGACTTCCTACAAAGCAAATATTCAACTTACATCTTAGATATATAAAAAATTAATGAAATAAACAATAATATCACTGTTAGTTCATAGTGTAACTTTTTGTAAATAGAAGTTTGTTTATATTTTTCAAAATTGAATTGGATCAAATAATGAATTCATTTTTGGAGATGGAAACTTTTAGCTTTCTACTTCTTCATCTTTATACAAAAAATGTGACAAACATCCAAAAAAAGTAAGAAAGCTTCCATTCCTTCTTTAGTCACTTCATTTTCTGATAAAACCTACCATTTCTATTATATCTCCAATCATTCCAGTCCATTTTCCAGACATGGCATCAAATACTCCATGCTTATTGTCTTCTCTTACTTTGAGGGTATATTGGAATCCTTCTATCTTAGAGATTTCCCCAATCAAATCTATCGCAAAGCCTTCATATTTATCATTTCCAATCAAACGTTCTGGAGTTTCTTTCAACATGGCATATGGTTTTGTCTAAAATCAGTACAACTTCAAAACTATTTCTGAATTTCCTACTAATCATTATCTTACCAGTGATATCAAAACCACGTATTTTTTGTTCACCATACTTTCTTCACTATCTTCGGCATCCATCGCGCGTATATCAATTTCCATGTCAATCCCTGATGTTGTGTTCCAACTTCCCCTATCTATCAGGCTTCCTTGTAACAGTTGGAAAATGGTCAGCTGAAAAGTTCTACGAAAACCATCGTTACCAAACTCTATGGTACCAGTGAGACCTTTGTATGTTCCCTAAAAATAGAAAAGTTGAAAAGATATTTTACTATGGGAATGTAGACTTTCATAGCTGGCGCGGAAAAGCAGCACTATAAATGACACGGCAGAAATTAGAGCTTCAGTTCTCTCTCTTACGTTATACTCGCTCTACATCAGCGAACTCCCGAGGTCAAGCGAGCGAAGATGTCTCTCTACGCCGATGATACGGCTCTCCTCTCATCTTCCATTGGTCGTGAGCTCGGGAGAGTCTACATGCAACGTGCAATGGACGACCTCGAGCGCTGGTACCTCGAATGGAAAATCCGAGTGAACCCGGAAAAGACTCAGGCGATAACCATGGGAAGAACGATATCTTCTTCAGCTAGGAAAGTGAGGGTTTCTGGAAGAGAGATCAACTGGCAAGCGCGGGTAAAGTACCTCGGCCTTCTAATAGACCGTAAGCTCACCTGGAATCCGCAGATTGAATCGGGATCGGAGTCTGTACACTCTGATCAATAGAAGATCATATAACACGATGCTCAAGCCTGCCATCATGTATACTCCAGGCTTCTGGGGACAAGCGGTTTCGAGCAATATCTCTATTTTGGAGAAACTTCAAAATAAGTTGAAACGGATGATTGTGAATGCTCTATGATTCGTGCGAAATGAAGCCATTCGCAGAGATTTGCAGCTGCCTTCTATTCAGCAGTTCATTCAGTAGAGGAATCGGCGAGTTCCTGATTGCGCGGAAACTCATGATAATCCGTTAGTCAGAGAAGCTATAGATTATACTATACACGATCCCTCTCGATATAGAAGGCCCCGACACTCTGTCAATGAAGCCCTCATGTCTTCCGTAACCGATTCAGTCATGAACAATTTGGCCTTCTGATGAACGCAGTTGTGAGGGTAAGGGAGCCTGGCTCCATCCTGTTTGAGATCAAGATGATTCACTAGTACTAGAGCTTCAGTTTCAGTTGACACGTCAAGAAGAGAGCTTCAACTACGCCACTGGAGATGACTGCCGCAGTTTCAGTTGGAATGTTTGGAGATCATAACCAAAGAAGACCACGGCAAAACCCGGAAGCCAATCAAAACAAATATTCTGCTGTCTATTGTCCTAAATGAATTATAATTAGGATACGTAACTGATCCCCTTATCTGACCAACTGCGACTCAGTCAGAGTCACACTCAGTTCCCCGTGTATTTTCTCTTGAAAATACTAGTACAGCGTGTCTTTTCGAGAGTTGTTCCACCAGACAGTCTAGCATTAGTCTAAAGTTCAATAGGAGTTATTGTGTTGTATTTTCAGTGTAGTGGTGGAATAGACTGAACATTTCCTGTTTCATGATGAAAAAGAAGTGTCGATCACGAGATGAAAGAACTTACGTAAGTGTTTGAAGTTTTGCAAGCCAGTCTGTCGTAGATGCGAAACGCAGAAGATAGAAAGATGAACGCTTGATGCAGTTATTGCTAAGAGAACTCACCTGGAAAATATGCCTAGTCTATCTTGAAGAAATTATTGTGACAGGAAGAATTTTTGACGAACGTCTGCAAACTTGAGTAAAGTCTGTGAAAATATCAAAGCACATCTCTGAAAATTTGAGACGACGAAATACAAAACCTACTTGTTTGGCGATACTGGAAGCAATAACACCAACTGAAGCATTGTAAATACAATTGAATCTAACAACAGTGAGAACTTTAAATAAAATATGTACCGAATATTACTGGAGTTTTTTCCCAACACCAAATCGTTATTTTTACACCTCGACACGTGTTTCGATCACCAAGTGATCACCAAGTGTCGAGGTGTAAAAATAACGATTTGGTGTTGGGGAAAAACTCCAGTAATATTCATTACTACACCAAAGGTTCCAAACAGTACATCACAAAAATATGTACCACCAAAATGTTAATTGAGAGTTTTAGCGAGTAGAGATTTATTCAGTTTCTTCTTGAAACCGATATCATTTTGTGTTTTCAAGTTATGAGGAAACCTGTTACATATATTTGTGGTGAGGTGCCCGAGAGAGATGATTCGATTTTGTTGTATTATGCTCCCCTCAATGGCAATACTTAACGAATTGTCTCTGGTCTGGATTCCTGGCGGCCATACCTGCCTGGAAGACGATGAGGCTGCTGACTCCCTTGCAAAGAAGGATACTGCAAGCAGCTTCATCGGACCAGAACCGGTCATTGGCATCGCTTTAGGCTTTGCTAAACAAAGATTGAACACCTGGATGGCAAGAAGATTTATGGACTTCTGACATAATCTTCCAGGATGGGCTCACTCCAAGGCGTTTACTCACCCTCCGAAGCCTGAAACTAAACAGTTGTTGGACTACAGTAGGGATGAACTACGATCATTTGACCTGAAATATCACTCACCATATGAACTAATTGGCTTCGTTAAGAAGCTGGGTTTATTTGGTCGAGTTTGAATAGGTGCGAACCACAATAAACCGCGGGTTGCGGTAGAGGGTCGCATAGAACCACTCACTTTTGACCTAATCAACCTTACCATTTTGCTGAATATCTTTGGAAAGAAGTGTTCTGCAGTGGAGTTCAAACCCCGATCAATTTATTCTGAAAGGGCTATCGAGAACGAATAATTTTGTGATATTGATTATGTTTTCCATAATGAATACCTCAAGTTGTTGTGGGTAGGCTGGGCTAGGATTCCTACGAGTTATGCCACACATCAATCGAAAAATGAAAATAAGATTGATATTGCAGAAAGCTCGTTTTACGAGTAGTGATATATGGTCCAAATAACAAAAGGTCTCATCCATCATCAATCCTAGATTCCTTTCGCAGCGAGGTTATTTTAGAGGTTTGTTATCAATATATTATCAAAATGTTCGTACCTGATTCTCTTTCAACCGAATAACATTGCCTGGTTTTGAAATATTTGATTTGTAGACAGTTTTTCAGAAATCGCGTTGAGGTTGCTTGCATGCATGGTGTGTTTCATTTCCTTGCCTAGGTAGATCTGGATGTCGTCGGCGTGAAATAATGAATAACAGTATCGTGAGTTTCTGATGTGTAGATTGTAAATAATAGAGCACCTAATATCGAACCCTGGGTACACCAAGATTCACACTTATCAAATGGAGGGACTAGACTCAACAACTACATATGGACTACGACCATGGAATTATTGTGCTGATGAGTTTGGCGTAATCAGATAGCCCAAATAGTTCATTTACTTACTGATTTCAAGACATTGATAATAGTGAGACCATGTGACCAACTGTCTACCCCATCACAGTCTAGAGATTGGCTCTCATTGACACCTGCTTCTATTAGTGCATCCGAAAAAACGTGAACAGCGTCGATAATAGAAGCTGTTTCCGAATCCAGTTCTGGGTAGTCGTGGAGGGAATTCGATCCACAGTCCTCGTTGAAAGTTACTTTGTACAGATGACAGAGTTCTTTACTTACTCGTGTCGATAGATCATCTTCTGGTTTCATGATGTGAACCTATAAATGAATAAACTAGTCATAGTTATCCAGAATAACGTAAACAAAACATGATATAATGATAAAACACTTTGATTGATAACTTTCCAAATATTTTATATGGAAATTTAAGGAACACCACCATTGTTATGAACAGAGACATCTACTTGCAGGAGATCAAAGACATCTTCCAGAAAGGGAAATACAAGAAGCTTTCATGACATTCCACCGCATAGGCATGATAACGATTTGAAGAAGTACAGAAGTTCACTTGACAAATGGCAGCTCAGCGTTGACATCGTACCACAGAAGCTGTCTCAACTTCATGAACTATCGAAGAATCATGAGATGAATATTTATTTCCGACTGATCATCATTTTCGGAATTCTTCAACCCACAAGTAGGCTAGGCCTAACGTAAAATGTGTTTATCTGGAAAAACTGTAAGGCCAAGATCTTGAAAAAAATCGAAGTCACAGAAATAGTTGTATAATAAGTCTCCAGTTACGAAATAGAGAGAATTTGACACTAATGTATCTGTTAGGAAAACACTCACATTGAGATATGAAAATCTTGCAGTCATAACGAAGTAACAAAAGGACGATATGGTCACACAAAACTATGAAATCCAATGGAATCGTCACCGTCACCGGTCACAGTCAACATAAGCATATGATGGTTTGAAGCACCGGCTTTGGAGGAAGCTGAAAAGAGGACCCATACCTCGTTGATATACATGGAAGACACATTCATATTATGTACCACAGAAATCTGAAAGTAAGTGAAATTTTGCAATAGCTCAACAGTATGAGGCATTTAATGGAAGTCGCAGTGAAAAAGAAAACGGAAATTGAATTATCGTCTCTAACCAGAAAGGTGGTACCCGAATTTTGAGTCTATGAAGAAGAGTTTTCTCAAAATGTTGATTGATAAACAGTTGATCTTTGCAGCAATACGTACGATTTGAAGCAGAATAAATATACCAAGAAGAGAATAGAATAAATATTAGTGGAAGAGTACAAAGAAACAAAAATGAAGAAAATCAATCTCGACTAGTGCTGATGGAAAAAACCGAACGTTAATGCAATATTCCAATTTTCTTCAGATGAGAAGTCGCACACATATTGGACAAAAACCTTTTCATCGATCATAGCATAGAAATTGAAAATTAGTGAAAATACTTAGTTGTTAAAAAAAAAGGAAGCAAGTCAACCAAACGAAAAGAAACGTCTGGGGTCCCCGGGTAAAATTAAGGGGAAAAACAAAAAAAACAAAAACCCAAAACCAACAAACCAATCCGTTCCCAAAAAAGGGAAAAAACTTTTCAAACCCAAGAAAGCGGAATTTTCACTCACCCCTGTTATAGTTGCTTCACTGTACATGAAGGGGGTTAATTCTCCTGTATGAGCCTTTGTATGAGCATCAATGTTGGTCAGTAAAAAACTATAATCAGTTGTTAACATTCCTATTTGCTGAATTTGTGACAATAACTCTGTCAGATGTTGAATTGGGCAATCCAATACAAAGTTTTTCTGACCCGATTTCATTACTTCTTGGAGAGTTGATCTGCAAAAAATATTTGACTTTCCTAAAACATTAAGGGATAACATCTTTTTGAAGATATTTCCCCTGATTTGGAATTAGGGAGGTGAATATTGAAGATTTTTATTAGTTTCAGTGAGTTTGGATGTATAGGTGCTCCCTCCTTCAAACTTGAATAAAATAAAGTGAGTGTGAGATATTCGAAATTTTTTATTCGTTCGACAGACCTATTGATGCCATCATGTGAAGATCGTCGTTCAAATGTTCGCCACGGCTTCCCTGGGTGGAACGTATCCGAAACGTCTGACTTTCCATGATTCTGGCACATAAATCAGGCTGAATTTTACCAGTAGCATGGGTTATGTTGGCTTTGAGGCTTATTCGCATACATCGCATTCATGCGACTCAAGAAAACCTCACAAGAAAAGTCTAACGGGGTCGAGTCGCACGATCTCATTGGCCAGTTCACATGACCTCCACAGTTCACATCACCTCTACATGAGATGACCATGCCTCCAAATCGCTCATGCAGAATATCCGAGTTGTGGCAAGAGCTGTGTGGCATGTAGCGCCATCCTATTGTAACCGCATGTTGTTGGTGGTCAGATCATCCACTTCAGGCCAAAAGAAATCGGTAATTTTTGGGAAAGAAAGTTTTTGGCTTTCTACTACTCCATCTTGATACAAAAAAAGTATGAGGGAATCTTCCAAAGGAAGGAAGGAAGTAATCAATTTGAAAATAAGTAACTCTATACATGGAGGTGTAGATCATGCAAAGAAGTAACT
>NW_019293712.1:0-32011 GCF_000500325.1 Leptinotarsa decemlineata
CAAATTATCCTCATGTCTTATGAAAAATGCGCAGCTTTGAAGAAAATGTTTAAACAGGTCGATTTTGCCTTCAAAGGAGAAACATTTCAACAATGTAATAAATCAAATTACGTACACTCCTAAGCAGGGTAGCTGCAGGGTAGCTGCAATGTAATAAATCAAATTACGTACACTCCTAAGCAGCTACCTTAGGTAGGTGATATTCAAAGATTTCTAGGACTCGTAAATTATCTCGGTAAATTTATCTCTGGTTTGTCAGAAAAAACTTCAACTCTTTTAATGATCTAAAAGACATAGTTAGTGAAAGTCCATGTTTAAAATTTTTTGACTTAAAAAAACACTCAACAATCTCAGTAGATGCCTCCAAAAATGGAATGGCAGCAGTCTTATTACAGGATAACATGCCTTGTGCTCATGCATCCAAAGCCTTCACGGAAACACAAATCAGGTACAGTCAAATTGAAAAAGAACTCTTAGCTTGTTTGTTTGGAGCACAGAGATATTATCAATATGTTTTTGGGAAACACTTTACTATAGAAACCGATCACCGTCCACTAATTCATATTATAAAAAAACCGTTAAATTCTTGTCCTCCTAGATTACAAAGAATATTATCACAACTAAAAAAAATGATTTCTCATTGGTATAAAAACCTGGAAAACAACTAATATTAGACGATACTCTTTCACGAGCATTTGAAAAAGATTCTGTTTTTGATGAAAACCTTGATGTTGAAATCGAAGCCCAAGTATGTTTGATTTCATTTAATTTAAATGTAACTGAGAATAAACGAAAAGAACTTGTAAGAAAAACAAATGAAGACAATGAGTTAGTGACTCTGAAATCATATTTGAAAGACGGCTGGCCTAACAACATAAAACATTTAACTGAAACACAAAAATTCTATCATAGATTCAAACATGATATATCTGAAGTAAATGGTTTGGTGTATAAAGGACACAAATTCATAGTTCCAAATGCATGTAGGCAAGAAATATTGAAAAAATTACATTATAGCCATATGGGCATCAATAAAACTATAGCCAAAGCAAATTTATCATTCTACTGGCCAGGAATGAACAAACATATACAAGACATGGTGTTATCATGCCACATTTGTCAAACAAATGCAAACTCTCAAAGATCAGAACCACTCGTATCTCATGAAATAGTAGAATTGCCATTTCACAAAGTAGGTTGTGACATATTTCACTTACTGAATGAATAATATATGTACTCGTGATTGACTACTATTCAAAATATGTAGAAATTGCAAATTTAAATAAGAATATTTCTAGTAATGATGTAATTTCAAAATTAAAAACAATTTTTGCTCGATTTGGAATCCCAGAAATTGTTTGATTCAGGACCAGAATTCTCCTCTCATGAATTTAAATCATTCTCCGAGAAGTGGGAATTGCAGCATGTTATGAATAGAATGTACAATACACATTGTATATAACCTTTAAAACAAGTCATAACTAGGCAATAGACAATGATCAATAGTATAATTATTTTCAGATAGATGTATAATGTGCATAAATGTAATATTACTGACACTGATTAGATGTAAATAATATAGAAGAATCTGCAACTGCATTGAATTTTAGAGATAGATATAAAACGTACATATCATTTTCTTATCGAATAGTCGAAACATGCTGTCATGAAAGATTTAATTTTAGGATATCAATCATATCTCAACGAGGGGGATGTGATGTGTTTTGTAATACATCACATTTGTGACATATCAACATTGTTAGATTGGCTACAGTGACTGTCGTAAACTACCTGTCATAATGCAAGTCCAAAGAGACGAATAAAGGCAGTTGCTGATCGACATGCAACTAGAATGTATGTATATAAGTATAAATAACATAACAAAATATAACAATCTGCTTCAAACCGAAAATCATGAACACATTAGAGAGAGGCGATAAAGAACGAAGGTTGGAATTCTGTTCATTCTGCCAAGGTGAATATTTGAATAATAATAACTTTCTGGGCAATATTCTCTCCACCGATGAGGCGACATTTACCGCAACTATACAGTGTCCACTCAGAATTCCAGGTACTGGGCAAGGGAGAATCCACACTGGATGATAATTGCAAAAAGACAATATTCACAAAAAATCAATCTGGGTACGAAAATTCAAAATCTGTATTATAGTTCCAGATTTTTTTGAAAAAAACACTAAACGGTGAAGAATTTTATAATTTTGTGACGACGGAATTCTTGGATTTAATGGAAGAACTAAACATTCAAAAATTCATAAATGTTATATTTCAGCTAGACGATGCCGATGCCTCCATTCACAATGTGATTGCTGTACGGCAATCACATTGGATTGGATTGAAAGGAACAGCATTTTCATTCGTTCGCCATCTCGATCACCATCCTGACCCAATTAGATTTTCCCTGTGTGGATATTTGAAAGAAGGTGTTTATAGAAATTGTCCACGAAATTTGAACGAATTGAAGGAGAAGATGAGGCAAAAGTGACGATGAATTTGAGACGACGTTTTAATAAACATATAGAGCTCAGAAATTGAGAAAACCGTTCCATTCATCTCTGAATTCATTCCTGTTGTTGGTAATTTTTTCTTCAATTATAAACACGTTTTCAACTTTTGATTTTAATCGAAGTATAGACAACTCCTTGAAACGATCACAACCTATGTAACTTCGTAGCTGAGTATGCAAAGTATTATTTCAATGAATACAGGGTCAGTCAAAAAATCATGGATTTGGAAATTTGTTATCACATAACTTACACCTTGTATGAGATATTGGGCTGAAACTTAAAATCTAGATGTTCGAAATATGCTATAAAAAATTCCTAATGGCCCTTTTCGAAATTTCGATCCATTTTGCAGGCCATAGTGAATCTTGAAAATTAGAATATTTCATTTAAGTCAACATATTTGTAAATTATTTTTCAGTTGGGTATTTCAGTCAATAACCAGCACTTCTGGAACGAACAAAAATAGCGTGACAAAGTTTTTGAAGAATTTTGCAGAGTTTATTACCAAAGTAAGTATAACTGTATTTTTGTATATAGTAGTTTTTTTCTAGGAATGTGTGTTCGTCAACTAACTGTGTTTTTGAGAGGACTTAGAATTGTTGAATGTAAAAAAACAATTTATTAGATTTCTTAACCTATTCATTTGATGATATTTCATTTCTCTTTTAGGATAATAACAGTATTATTCTTTCCGAATAATACCACCATGAGCAAGAAAGAAAATACGTTAATTTGAAGAATGGTTTTTCTACTTTGTACTGTTATTTGACTTTTTGAAAATGAAAAAAAAATTGTTTTGTAGAATTTCATTTCAAGAATGTGTATGAACTTATTTTATATATACATATTTTTTTTAATATATCAATGTGTAATATGTCTTGTGCATTCAATTATCTAAATTATGAGGAAAAATGGCCACTTAAGAGTCAAAAGTCAACATCCGATTGAGGTATCATTATCTTCAAAACTACTCTGAATACGGACCTTCTTACAACGGAATATCCCAAGGTAATATAACCCGTAAATGAAAAATTACACCGTNCTCTGTCTGTCTGCTGGAAATGACCTGAAATATCTTTCCAGTTCTGCATCTATATGTTTCGTCTCTTCCCTGGTAAACATTATTCCTTCCTAGTCTTTCAACTGGTCCAGTATCGTTGCTACATCCCTTTTATCAACACTTACCGCTATCATGACCTTAAGTACATCTTTTTCATAATTTTTCAACTGCCGTTTCATTAGTAAATTTGAAGAGTTATCGAGATTTTTTCTTACATTTCTCATGCACGTTTTTTCGATTTTCAATTCCTTCACAATTATGATATCAACATTTTTTGATCAAGTTATATATAAATGACTAAAAGAGAAATGAAAATTTCTATGTTTTTTATCACTTTCACCACTTTTTTTATAAAAGTGGTAAAAAACATAGAAATTTTCATTTCTCTTTTCATCATGATCTCCTACCACATAGTAACGGCTACATCCATCAATTTATTATAAATGACTACCAAAATACCTAACTATTATAATTATTGCAACATATGCTGTGTCTAGTAACAAAATATTGTTATAGAAGTAATGGATTATTGATGAAATCAAAACACATCAGGCCTACTATGACATGCTCAATGAGTCGCAATTTCGAGAAGGACCATTAGGTTTTTTTATCGCCAGTGTTGGTAACGCATTCCATTCGGACATATTTTAAACCCTCATATACCAATTATCAGCCGAATATCTCATACAGTGCGTTAGTTATATGATGACAAATTCCCAAATTCATGATTTATTGACTGACCTTGTATAACAAACTGTAGACTTCAAACAAAAGGTGAAGTAGCCATTGAAAAATACATGAAATATTCAAATACAAAGTTTCATCTTCGTAACAGATACAGATAGATGTCCCTAGTCAAAAGTTGAAAATGTTTTATCCTTATCGTTTGATTTTTAGGTATAATAAATAGTACATCAAGGATTGTGATAATACCCCTTTATATATAGTTTTTAAATATTTGTTCCAACCCGGTGACAGATTTTGTCAAAATTCTCGTTATTTCATTTCATACGGCATAATATATTCATATGACTAGATCAATAAGCCATCACGGTTTGTCATAGCAGGCTTTGAAATTAGTTTTATTTTTCGTTGTTATGGAGTACATGTACCGAGACAAAGAGGGAATATAGAGATAGACGGAAACATTTTATAGTATGTTCAAGAAAACCCAAGGCATTGCTCGCGGCAGATTTTACGAGATTCACACGTAAGTATATTTATAATACGTACAAAAAAATAAAGTTATTTGTGTGATGTGTTTTGTGACACAAGTTATGTATATCAACATTGTTAGATTGGCTATAGTGACTGTCGGAACCTACCTGTCATATTGTAAGTCTAGAGAGATGAATTGAGGCAGTTGCTCATCGACATGCGTCTAGAATGTATCTAGTAGTTTCATTCAAAATATAACATGGCGCAGTCGAACAGTCACACGTGGTCAGACATCTTGAAAAAATTAAAATTATGTTATTAATTCTCAGTGAAAGAATATTTTGATCAATTGCTGGGGATATTTTGGGATAATTATGGAATTTAAAGGAGTTCCATCCATGCTGCACTCTGGAAATCTCTCAGAAAACTGGAATTTCTGGAAGTAACGTTTTTTAACGTATTTAAAAGCTACTGAAATTAGCCAAAAAGAAGACTCCACCAAATGTGCTCAGCTTGGTAAACAAGGTATGAGAATTTAAAATATTTCCTCACTCTTAGAAGAAGAAAAAGATAAATTCGATATTTTAACCCTTCGGTGGTGACGTGTTGCCATAGGCCACGAGTGGTGACTTCGGTCTACCACACCGATCAAGTTTCATCGTCTATATAACGTCATAAATTGTATAAAATATAGGATTTTATCCAACCACCACTGTACGTCGTCCCCAATATAAGGAGGAATTCGCATGCGTTTATTGTAATGGCGTAATAATTTCCCCTTAAGAGCTGCGTATTTTGCTCGCTCTAATGTTTTTATGTGAACCCAGCCATATTTTACTGTAGGGCATGCAGCTACTAGTTTACCGCTTACTGTAGAGAATTGTCGGATCGTACAGCGGGTGGTATTCCTTTTCAAATTTTGTAACAACTCAACTATCTTTGATTTTTTTTCATCCGGTAATCTCAAAGTCATGTCAATTGAATTGTATAAAAAACCCAAGAAAGTGATTTTTTAGTAGGAATGAGGTTACTCTTTTCGTGGTTGATTATGAAACCCAGTTCAGACAATAGATTGACAGTAAAATATACATGTTTTGAGCATGTATATTCATTTTTACCTATTATAAGTAGGTCGTCTAGGTATATAACTGAAATAATATAATACCATTCTCCCTTAATCTTTGTACGACTGGTTTTAAGAGCTTAGTAAAAATTAAAGGGGCTACGTTCAGTCCAAAGGGTAAACAGTTGAACTGATACATTTTTTTGTTGTAATTAAATCGTAAGTATTTTTTGTAATTTGGGTGTATTGGCACCAGGTAGTACGCATCCTTCATGTCAATCTTAGCAAAAAAGCAAGCTTTTGTTATAAGCTTTGTTGCTGTTCTGTAGTCCTCAAGCTTGAAATGGCGAGCAGTTATAAACTCGTTGAGATGTTTTAGATTCAGGATGAATCTATATTTTCCGTTATGTTTCAAATTCAAAAAATAACTAGACACAAACTGGCCACTTTCTGATTGACATTGTGATATAGCACCTTTTTCTACAAGCTCAGCTATAGCCCTTTCGTATTCTTCCTTTTGTGAATAAGGTATAGAGACCTTCGGAAGAGACTTTTGACAAGGTTGCGAATTGAATGGATTTTTTACACTCCGTGTCCAATTCAGAATAGTTTCATTTTCCGTAATTGTTTTCCATTTATGTGTAAAATATTTCAGACGGCATGCCAATGAGCTTACCCTCAAAATTTCCTGTGGCGGTGAGGTTTGTAATATTCTTGTTTCCCCGACGTTTTCCCTTGGTTGGCGATCCACTTCTTCCTTGTCATGGGAGGAAGGCGCTGGCAGTTTAAAGGATGTTGACGTAACGGTGGTTGTGGATTTCGTTGTGTAGTTTGCCAAGATTGCCTAGAAGAGCTCGGGGTTTCCTGCCGCGTCAGTGGTTTGGTAATCTTAAGATCCTTTGCCACTTTTTTCACCGCCTCGTTAGATTTCATGTTTTCGACAAAATTTCGTCCAACAAGAAATTCATCCCTTTGGGCATTTTCTACAACCTTACGTGTAGTGTACTTGAGGTAGGGTAAAATCTGGTATTTTCTGCTCTTAGACAGTGCACTATGCATATTACATACTAACTGGCCCACATCTGCTAGTATTGACAGAGTCTCTTTCATTGAGTCTCTATTTTGTTCTGCTAATATCTTGTTCAGTTGTCCTCCTAAGGCCGAAAGAGCATGTCCCGCTTGTAGTTGCAGATTTTTTAGAAATTGGTCGTGTCTCAGAGCTTTGCTATCCAGGCATGATTGAATTTCTGGGTTCAGTTGTGGTGGTTTTAGAAGTGGGCAGTTTCCAAAGATGGGATATTTTTTCACGAGTTCCTCTCTTTGTTCTTTTGATAGACCATCCTTCAAAAAAATATCCCAACGTTTTTTTATTTCCTCATGGAGCGATTCTCGTTCCTTCTCATTTTCTTCCGGATTTGACCCGAGAAAAAAGAAAAAATCCTGAATGCCGGTATTGTCCGAAATGTCCTGTGAAACCATGTTATCTTCACAATGGGCATCCGCCCCTTCTTCAAGTCGGTCCGCCTCTTCGGTTGGGTATGCCTGTTCTTCCACACTAGCATCTGCAATGGAAAATTCCATTGTCATTGCTGTCGCAACAGAATTTCGAACTATAGAGAGATCGATAGTTATTCAGTACTGATCTATGGAGAGATCAAAAATGAAAGATTATGCTAGTTTTGTTTTCTAATTCGAACCGATCTAAAGGTGATCGATATAACATGGTACATCCCACCTAACCTTAGTTTATCTTGTTGTTCTTCCTGTTGTTCATCCTAAACCAATCGTACGCACAATCACCAGGACTATCGACTAACAATCCTTTTCTTTTTGAAATCTGAATCTGTCTCATACCGCTAGTTGTTTTGGTCCATTCATTTTCTGTAATCTGTAAGTCAGTATTATTTACTTTGTTCTCTTCATCATCCTCAGTATCACTTCCTGAAGAGTCACTTTCAGAAACATTTTCAATTCCAACTAAAAATATTAATTTCAAACCACATATATATTATGAAATTCATCTACTTACTGTTATTTACATCACATTCGTCCTCATACTCATCATCTGAATCTGAATTATATAAAAACTGCATCATTTCCTCAACAGTTAGTTTTTGTTCATTTTTCACTTGCACAGTCTTACGTCTTTTTACACCTGAAGGCCCAGCTTTATTTATATCGTCCATTATAATACAAATACAAACAATTAAATTTATAATCACAATGAACAGACTCGAACCTACAAACCTAACCTAAAAATTACCTATGTGAATTACTGAGACGCGACGCCATCTATAAACAGTAGTTAGCTTTAAAAAATTGCGGACAAAGTTTGCTCAATCTCCTGAAACTGCGTCACATTTTAAATATTGGATAAATCTCCATATACACAGGACGCTCAAGAGCGCCATCCGCATTTCACAAAGAACTTCGCTTTACGCAGCGAAAGGGTTAAAACAAGCATTCAAGTGCGTGGTCAGGGTGAGACTTCAATAGAACAGTGTCCGACAGTCAAAAAAAATACCCTAACTCATATATAGTAATGATAAGTAAATAAACTATTGATGTAGTTAGGTGTTAGCGTTAGCGGTGTAGTTAGGTGTAGTTAGCGTGTTAGGAATCACACGTTAAAAGGTAAGACCTCGTTAGTTTCTCAACTTCTGAGAGTTGTCGTTCGTATGGGGGTGACAGCTGATTAACGGAAAAACAGATTTTAACAGAAACAGATTTTAACAGTTCAAGGAACGAGTACAATTCATTAAATTTACAATTTCTAAATACTTTGAATGGAACAATGAGGGTCTCAAAACGCAAAAAATGTACAAAAAAATAACTATTCTTTCAATGTGGTCAAAATCGGTTCAGTTGAAAATAATAATTGAATACCAGAAGTGAACATCAGTAATGGTACTTGCTGGAAAAAGGACGGTTGGCATTCCCTGTGGATTCTATCTCTGCTTCAATGGACGGCTCCTGTGTTGTGGGCCGAAATGGCTTTACTGGGCTACAAAGTCCATATTTTGTGCCCTGCACTAGAACCCTGTGAAATTCATACTTTTTCACGAACAGTTGAGAGAAAAATGAAAAGAAATCAATATGATTCTCACATAATTAAGTTTCTTTAGGAAACCTTTCTATTAGAAAGCAAAAAAAACGACTAAACTAGAATAATGTTTAGTTTTATACACAAAATATTATAATACCTTCGAGAAGGGCAGAATTTACTCTTCTCACGACTTCGGCAACAAATAAATCCGCTGAGGTGAATCAAATTGTCAATGTGATTATCCAAACCTTTAACAAATGAGTGATGCTGATGCTAAGAATATCCAAAATGGTGGAAAATAGACTCACGTGATATGCAAAATGATCCCAGCTAAACTGGACGGGCAGTCACCTTAACCAACAATTGTCGTCACTAAAACTATACGACTCAAATGCCGACAACTTACCCAAAATTATACAGGCGAAGTGAAATCCTGGAATCCTATTCCAGAAGGTATAATACAAAATCAACCTCAGTACTTCAACACCTGTTGCATACCAGAAATCACGTTTTTCCGTCGAGAGAGGCTAAACTTTCACGTTTCCACTCTCGAAATGTCCCCCTACCAGTACATTCTAGGTTGGTGCGCGTGCTCACCACCTAATTAATTCAACCTGAGGAACTGCCCACGCCATCCAACAGTGACTAGATTACTCACCTATTTAGCGAAAACAGTATGCTAGCAACATAACACTTCATTTAGGCAGAAACTGAAGGGTGTTCTATACTAGGATAATTTACGGTCATGAAGACAATTGCAGATTATAAATATAAAATGGGCGATTCGTCTTAATGTGAAAAATAAACGTAACATAATGTTGCGCGCGCCATCTATGTTTTCTCTCCGTCATCTCCTGATGGTGCCAACTTAGATGTTTTTTTTCTTGTATGTTGGCAGTCATATTTTTTTCTTTAACGCTGTATATTCCGCTCAATGTCCGCTACCATATTTTTTCTTTAAACGCTGCTCACCCTGTATATCACGATGGTAGCCTTTCTTTCTTTAATGCTGGACGCCATGTTTTTTTCCCTCAAACGCTGCACATCCTGTATACTTTGATGTCAACCATGTTTTTTCTTCAACGCTGGACGCCATGTTTTTTTCTTTGACGCTACAAACACCTTGTATACTTTGACGTCGGCTATGTTTTTTTCTTGAAACGCTACACACCCTATATATTACGATGGTAGCCATGTTTTTTTCTTTAACGCTGGACGTCATGTTTTTTTCTTTAACGCTGGACGTCATGTTAGCATCCATGTTTTTTTCTTCAACACTGCACACATTCTGTATTTCATGTATTTTCTATCAACACCCTGTATACCCATTCATTATTGTTCTCATTCCAAGCGAGCTCGACTTTGCGTTATCACCGATAGCGTAACCAACCGAATAAACTGGTCATGTGACAAAATGCTACGCTCTCATTGGCTGGTGTCACAGAATCGGCTTTGTTGATCTACTATGGTAACATTTAATTTAGCACCGAAACCGTTCGTTGGAGAAAATCGTTTCAAATGGATTTTCTCCGTACCTGACACTTCGAACACGTTGGTAGCTCGTCTCCATCTACTCAATTGGCCAGTTCTTGGTGAAATAGAAAGAGATAAATCTCAAAAAAATCAAAAGTTGCCGATAGGTGTTTACAGTACGATCACTCAAATATGGATTTCAACAGACCTACAGGGGTTTCAACTGGGCCTTTTTTGAAATCCATATTCCTCGTTCCTAACAATTTTTGTTATCGTTTTCTATTCGGATTAGTTTCAGTGGAAGGTCCAAATTGATATTAGTTTCTGTATGAATAACTTTTCCAAATCTNCAACAGATTCTTTCATGTCTTTAGTGAGCAATACTGGCACTTTCCTTCCTCGCTTTCCTATTATTTCTATTACTGTTAGCCCATTAGCTAACTTATTTTCGAATTCCTTTAAAAAAAATTCATTTCTGCTACACCTTGACTTTTCCATGATGGTTTGTTAGTGCAGTTTTCGATTTTCATTGTTGCAGCTTCTCCTGAACGTCTTTCATTAAATAGAATGATTCGACTCAAAGTGAGTGATGCTAGTTCACTTCAATTTGAGAAAATCTTTTCTCTATCCATATCACTCTTAGTTTCCTGTATCATGAATTCTAAATATTTGCTCGATTTGATTAAATCGTCAGTTATTAGAAGCAAATCGACAGAATTGAGTTTTCTGGATTGAAAAGTAGCTAATGCATTGGATGAAATCCTAACGCCCCATTCCAAATCCAAAACTGACAAAAAACTCAACAAAATACCTTTTTTTGGTTCCCTTTCGGAAACATAAATCTCTTTCGATTCCAATACATTTTCTAATAGAATACCCAATTTTCAACGCTTTTCGCTACTTCTTTAGATGGCGACTTTGTCGCTAAGACCACAGCATCAAACTTTTCAGGAATGAAAGCGTTAATTAACTTGTTTACATCTGTATTTTCCTTAGTGATCTCCATTGTTAATGTCCCAAGTTGCCGCATAGTTCTGCTTGAGTGCTACTGTATTTTTCATAGAGAAACGCCCCATGTCTTAAAATAATATCATCTTTGCGACATATTTCAGATATGTCATCATTTCGCAATTTATTTAAAATATTTCATCGAATATCTTCTGTCTGGTTGTGACCATAAATTCCATTCAGTAAAGAAGTGCTCTCAGCAGCTGGTTGTCGTGATGTTTCAATAGAATTTGAAATATTCTTGTCTTTCATGCAGGCACACGAGTATTTAAGATGATGCCATATATGTCTTTTTCTCATGAAACTTGGACATTCGAAACAAGGATCATAGTCAGAATATTTTGAAAATTTATTTTCTTGCTTGTTTGCCAAAACGTCTGGTTAAATTGCGAAGTAACTTGTGACAATAATAACAACTGGGGTCTTTATCCAGAATTCTTCTTCCACCAGACTGTTTTCTTGCACATTTTATTTGAACTTGTTGTTTTGTTAGATTTTTCTGATCAGTAGAACTAGTTATACGGGATTAAATCTTATCGATTTTCTTGTCGGTATTCATTAAAAAAAGGTTTTCGATATTATCAACAGGTACACTTTGTGAAACGTGAACAATATAAATTTCAGTTGATAATAGATTTTCAGGAGTTTCCGGTATTATCATACTGCTACGGGTCTCTTCACTAGGTATGTATTCAGATCCAAAAGATCCGCCAGAACCAAAAGGTTCGGGTTCTGATAATAATTCATCGTTGTCTTCAATATTCAAAGATCTAGCAGTTTGCAAACTCGCGACTTGTTCTAAGCCAATTTGAATTGATGTTATGGGTAGAATCTCTGGACTGATAGTTTTTGTTGGTGATTCATCAATCAGTAGGTGAAGATATCGATATATCTTGGAAATCTGAATATGAAAATATAAAATACGTTATTTAAAATGTGTTCCAGTTTCCAGAAAAATCAACAGGTATGCATCCCTTCCGTGTTTATTCTTTTCCTTATTGCAGGGGAATGTTTTGGGAAACTGAAAACTGTCACCCTGTATACAAGGCGAGTCAAGCTGAACGCACCGGACTTATATATAGTTACTGTTTCTGATGATTTTATGCAGCCAGACATAATATGTACATCAATCTGGACTACATTTCTGAAATATTTTCATTGATACAGGGTGTCCCAAAAAATTGTGGCACATCAAAGTTGATTTTTTTCTTATAGAACACCCGATGGTTCATTACATTTTCAGATTCTGCCTGGTGAGCTGATTGCTGATTTCATCGAACATTAGGATTTTTTTTGGTCGAAACGGTCCAAATGTCCATGTCTTAACTTTACATTTGCTATCAACTGACCATCCTGTATGTGAATGTCATGAATAGTTTCGACATGATTTGATTCTGACCATACCTGCAGATGGAAAAGAAGAAATTTTGAACGTATTCAATTCATATGATCCCAATATCCAGTTCACTATTGAAGAGAAAATAAACAACTCTATTCCTTTCCTCGATATGAAGATATTGAGATCAGAACAAAATATATCATCACTGAATGGTACAGAAAACCAACATCAAGTAATAGATTTATTAATTACCATTCCTATCATCCAAATAAAATGCAAATTAATTTAATAAAATCATTACTGCATATTGAGATGTCTTCAGTGATTTGCAGGCTATCATAAGAAGGAGTACTTCTCTTATCAATATGTATGGGTAGAAAAAATGTTTTTTAAAGTTAATTGTCAAAAGTTTATAGTTGAAAAAGGCTTGAATATTACGGATATCGCTTTCTGCTTGAATTTTAAGTGATAGTCAGTCTTCATGACTGTAGAAAATTGCAGTATCATCCGGATAACTAATAATTTGACCACTTGTGTTTATTCTGAATAGATCATTCAAATATATATTGAACAGAATGCCTTTGAAAGGTCTATAAATACACATAGAGAGGATTTTCCTGTATCTAAGGCATTATACATCTTTGTTGTAAGGGCGAGAGTTGCATCTTGGGTTGATACTCCTTCTTTGAACCCGTATTGGTTGACGGACATGATTTTTTTTTCATTAAGATATTTGGTAAGTCTTATTTTTATGATTTTTTTCCAGTATTTTAGCAATAGCGGTTATTAATGAGATTGGTCTGTAGTTAATGACATCCTCCCCATTACCTGTTTTGAAAATTGGTTTGATCACTGACTTTTTGAAGATGCTTGGGAAATGTCCTTGCTGAAGGCACTTATTGAATATGTGAGACAGTGGTTTTTTGATCATCGGTGATAATAATTTTATTGTTTCTGCTTTCATTCCATCAATACCTGGTGATTTCTTGTCTTTGATCAATAAAATAATATCATTTATTTCATCAGCATTGGTAGCTTTCAAGAACATCGAGGACAATGGATTACTTTTCTTACGAGGTTGAAAATTAGGATACTTGTCATTTGTATTTGCAAGTTTTCCACCAATTTGTAAGTAATGTTCGTTGAATATATCAGCAATAGATTTGGTATCTGTAATTTTTTCTCTGTTATGTTCGATTAATTCAATATCTTGAGATTTTGAATTATTTTTAGGATAGAGTTCATTGATAATGGTCCATACATTTTTACTATTTTTAGCATTCTGTTCGATTTTGTTGCGATAATAGTTGGATTTTGTTATTCTCAAAAGCTGTCTTAATTGATTTCTGTACCGAGTATAGTTTTGTTTCAATTCCACATTTTCAGGTTCATTAAGAAGTTGCTGATACATTTTATCTCGTCTATTGATAGATTTTATGAGTCCATTGGTAATCCATGTTCTACGTTTTTGGATTTTATATCTGTGCGAAGTTGTGCAGTTTCCTATCTCAGTATTTAGAATATCCATGAAAATATTTGTTGCAGTTTCTGCATCTTCCGTTTCATAAACGGCATTCCAGCGGACATTTTGTAGTTTCTCTGTTAGTNATATTTCAAGATTTTACGTCCTTTTTGTTGTTGTTTGGTCAGATCATGAGATATTGAGATGTTTGTGCCTTGAAGTAGTTTCGTTTTTTGTAATATCAGAGACTTCGTGATTTGGGATATGAGTTCGATTTTCAGTGGGCTGCTTTCGAGTCGGTCAAGAAAGTAAAAGTTATTTATGTCTGATGTAGATATCTCCGTTCCAAGTGCAGGTACAGATACAGGTACCAATACAACTGATTACCTGACAAGGCATAAATTTGTTTTACGAAGCCTAAAAGTTAGTCATCGGACAGCAAGAAATTCCAAAAATCCTCGGCTTTCAAACTCGAAAAATAGTGACACTGAAAACCTCAGCCGCGAAAGTTCAAACCATTTTGTCAATTGATGATGTATTACTATCGTTTGAGAGTCTACATTAATAACATGTTTAACACAATTGTTTTCCAAAATAATAAACTATGAGCATTTCATATTTCAAACTAAGTGAAATTCATATCCTACTTATGAATTTTAACCTCAAATTGGGATTGCTTGCTGTCTAATTTGATTATGGGTCTGCTATTCCGATCAATTAGCGGGTATTCAATTATCCTATCACCATATCCCTATGGAATTCAGGGTGTCTCACTCGAAGTGATTTTTTGAATGTCTCAGACTATTACAATGCACGTATATGAAATTGATCGTATCACGGTGAACAAAAATACACAATATTGACAAATTGGTTAAGGCTTTGCGGCCGAGATCTTCAAACCCGAATAAATATAGTAACACTGAATACACAATACTACTCGGATAAACGAGAAAACGCGTATAAAATATACTCTTGATTGCTCGTCGACGAGAAGTGTCCCAAAACGTCTGTTCCCCGCGACGCGACGGGGGAAGCGAAAGTCTACCTCAAATTCGAATGTTCCGCATAGTGGAAATTTTAAAGTTCCAGATATCGGACTCGAGAAATGATTTATCAAATATAATATTTTTGTAGAATAATTGAGTGCTGACAAATTTTACGAGTTGACTCAAAATCGTAACATGGAATTTTCACTATTAGTGAATTTCAAAAATAAAAGCAACTTTATTACCCGAATGTCCATGATATTACATATCGACAAGGGGATTGATCGATAAAGATAATCATGCAACCTTGAAACAGACCAAACATCTCTTTAACGAATTCAGAAAAAACTGATGAAACAGTTTTCAATTTTGTTTTCAAAATCATATAGTGTAGCCATACATCGAATATGTACCGTGTGGTCCTTAAAACAAATTTAAAGCTTTCAATCATAACAATCCTAATTATTTTTATGAAACCTATACTGGCCGTTTTTTTTTCGCTTATTAAGGCTGATATATGAAGTCACTGAGGTCGTTGTCTTACAGGGTGTCAATTTAAAAACTTCCCACCCTGAATATCTTCCTTACAGTAAATAATATGAGGAATCGAAAAAACTGGTCAATTTTATTGACAAGGGGGACACTTTCGAGGACTATTTGTAACCCTCGTGGTTCAACCCCCTAGGAGGCGTAGATGGGAAGGGGGTCGAGTGACACATCATTTTGTTTGGCGTTCAATTCTGCTTCCAATGATACCCTGAAGTTTTATTTTTTGATGAGCAGTTTCGGAAAAATATCGTTCTAAACTAACAGAAGTGATTATTACTTCGCCTATACTGAGATGCATGGTTTGACCAGAACTGGTAAGAATATTAGGTGGTACCGTTCCAACCCTTCATTAGAGGTAACATTAGGCATTAGCTCCAATTAGTAGTAAAGTTGTATTTGGCAAATGCTGAATTTTTAATTCTCATTGCAGACAGTGTACGGATAGCCGTCCTTTTTTCATACTTCTGGTGTAAAAAGTTACTGTTTTCAGGCAAAAAACTGGTTCGCAGATTTGAACGACGTGGTAGTATTGTGCATACATTTGTACCTGTTGGGCTGTTTAGTGATTACTTCAATGAGTGTATAAAAGTGTAAAAATGGTTTACATTCTTCAATACAGAATTGAAATGATTATAATTAATGGAGAAGTTGTAAAGTACGCACGAAGAATGGCAAATCTTTTTAACGAAAGACATCCAAATTGTGATGTAATTGGTGAATAAGTTTTACAAAACTGGTTCAGTGACAAATAAAAAAAGGAATAACTCCAGAGTACTAAATGAAGCAGCTCAAATTGAAGTTTTGGAAACATTTGACTTTACTCCTTACGATCAGTATCAGAACAGACGAAAATGTCACGCGAGACTGTAAGAAAAGCATTGAAAATGCATAAATTTCATCTTTATAAAATGCAGGTTCTTCAAGAGCTCCACGAGGGTGATTATAATAGAAGAATATTGTGAAATCATGTCTCATCGAGTCAGTACCATCCCTAATCTTCTTTGAACAGTGTTCAATTTTTCTGAATGTTAATAGACAAAATTGTCACTATCGAAGTGACGAAAACCCACATATTTTTCAGGCAGGACATATACAACACCTACAAAAAGTTAATGTTTGGCCTGGTATTCTAGGAACTGCCATTATTGATCCATTATTTCTGGAAAAAAAAGCGTGACTGGCAATCTGTACCTTGAAATACTTGAAGAGAATAACGACCCTCCTATAAGTCATGAGCTAGAAACTGAAATGGATGCATAAGGTAATGAACTGTTGCAGAAGGATCTGTTACATTTCCAGCAGGACGGTGCTCCACCTCATCATTTTCTTCCCGTCCGACAGTGGTTAAACGAGAGCTTTCCGGATAGATGGATTGGCAGAAGGGGAGCAGTTGAATGGCCTCCGAGATCACCGGATTCAACGTCCTTAGATTTCTGTCTTTGGAAGCATCTTATATCCATCGTTTATAAAACACAACCTTCTGATATTGAAAAACTTGAAAGACGAATTACAGAGACTTGTCAGTCAATTCTCAGTGAATTTTTCAGTAATGTTAGAGGGGAGTTTGAAAACAGACTTTATTAATGTTCATAGCAGAATGGACGACATTTTCTCGCAAATCCAATTTATTTTGTAAAAGTACAATAACCAGCAAATGAAAAATCCCATGCGTAATACATTTATTCCTGTCATTCAAGGGTTGGAACGGTATCACCTACTCTCCTAACCATTTTCATGGTAATGCATCGCAGGACAGGCAAATTCTAATTACATGTGTAAGTTTAGAACGCTATTTTTCGGAAAATGCTCGTCAAAAAGTACCATTACAAGCAGAATTGAACGCCAATGAAAATGATGTGCTATTTGACACCCCTTCCCATTTGAGATTCTAAAGGTTACATATACCCCTCCTTGTGGGTTGAAACACGAGTGCTACAAATATTCTTTGAAAATGCCCCCCTTGACAGAATTGAGAATTTTGCTACAAAAGTTGCCTCGAACAATTCAGTGTACTGCACAAATATCGTAGCTCTGATAATCATATCAGGTTTCTTAATGATCTCAATAAATACAAAACTAGAATAGACGAAATTAAATACTCATTGAACTGCATCTGTTTGATAAGCGGCCAAAATTTGTTGATCAAAATTTCACTACGTTTACAATTTCACTAATACACCGAATGATGCCTTAGCAACAACAGCAGCAGAGTAAACAAGATCGGTGCATTATTTGCCAGTTGATTTTTGAGAAAAAACATCACGTATCATTCTCAACATGAAATCAGTATCTACTGTCCAAAACTTAGAGAAAAAATACAAATATGTCATGGGAAAATTCGACTAAGGTATAGAAAACATTGTGGTACAATTTTTTTATTCCTTCTTTAATTTTATCATTGATAATTCTCTTGTCGTCGACGGAAGGTAATTGTAGATTTTGATTCCCATATACAGAGGCCCCATACAACTTTTATTGTTTTAAACAATTTTTTTTTTCGTTAACTCGCTATCGCACCCCTACGAACGACAACGTCAGGCTACCGACCGACCGGTATAATTCAGAAAAATTATTGACTAATTTCTGGTTGAATATGAACGAATGTCCGTTGAACGTAACAGAGAACCTCAATTTTTATGAATAAGAAGTAAAGCTTTACAAATGTATAAGTTGTACAGGGTGAACTGCATAATACACAGAAGACGTATCCGTCTCTGCCACTTCATTGTTTGTGTTCACTCTTATAGTTCTGATGACAGAGATAGATCTGCTCAATTTTTTGTTCAATTGAGAAATATGATCTGACCAAGTGAGACTATAGTCATTGGTGAGCCCCAAAAATTCCGAAGTGTTTGAGGTATTTAATGACTCATTATTCATAATAATTTTAATATTTTTGTTTGTTTTATAAGGATTGAAAAAATGTTCGGTGTTTCAGATACGTTCAGAAGAAGTTTATTTGCACTGAACCAGCTTATTTATATAATGCATCATTTTTTGTGATGAATGAATTAGTGATTGAACTTCTGAGTCATGGACATTTGTATCTGTGGACATGATTTTTAGAATGTTTTTTCTTTCGTTTCTCTATGCGTTTGTGCGCACTAGTTATGTCAATATGTCAAATATTTGTTGGGAAAAATACTATTGTAAATAGTTTGTAAATTTAGTTTTGATAAATCGAAGATAGACAAATACATATATGATAAAATTTCAGTGTTACAAAATGTGGAAAAAACTATAAAACGCGAAAGAAGTTACGGACAATAGCTAGGTATTTCATACTTATTCACCAGGCAATAAATATTACCTTAAAAAAACCTCAGTGTGTGGGCGTTAAAAATCGAATCGATCAATTAGGCCTTGGTTGATTGGCAGAATGTCATCAGCCTACCTGTTCAATAGATGAATGGAAAGGGTATGTCAGATAAACTCATTGACGGCATGTATGAAAAATATTTAATTAAATAATGTGCTTTTTTGTGAAACGAAACGATTAATGTCTCGTGAAAATATAGGATTTTGTATGACTCTTTGGAATAACAATGGAAGTTTGAAAACAAATGATACAGTTTTGTATGGTTTTATTTTTGATCTAGAAGTAGAATTAACAGACACTTGGAGCATAGAATCATTACATAATGTGTCATCAATACCTGATGCGATAAACAAATTAATTATTAGAGCCCGTAGGGTTTCACGACCAGAGTCACGATTGAAGAGAACAAAATACGTGCTGGTAAGCTGTGGTCGAATGGAATTCGATGTACCGAACATTTCGTCCACTACATCATCAGTGGTATATGCTCTGACTGCGAGGACGAAGATTATATATTGTAGTCTCAGCAACGACTGACTGGCGAGCTACGTGTTCACTCGTATTTATAATTTGAGAGAGTGGGGTGATGTAGGGGATGGTGGTGTGATGGAGGGATATCCATACGAATGCTCACTTCTGGTTGGTCCGCACTTCTGCTGGGTCGTTCTAATGACTCCGCACTGTTAGTAGATTGTTCTGATTAGTTCACATTGAAAAGTATTATGTTGGTGGAACGTCGATTAGAGTTGTATTTCAGTCAATTTCTGGCCTTCTTCACTGGATATCACGTTCTGTTGATCCATATAACTTCTTCTTTTCTGCAGAAATTGTTGGGATGCCTATAGATCCCAATGTAATCGAATACTTAACAAATTGCATCAATTCATTTTATTTCTGGTAGATAATTTAGCATTGCATAAGAATAGTCAAATAACATATCATATTATTAATTTTTCTGAATAGTGTTTTAGGTGCTTTTAAATATACTCGTATGTTTAATAATTAGTTAGAAGTTAGACCTATTTTTGCATGCAAGGACGCAATTCAAATATTTATAGTCATGTAAACGTATAGACTGAAAAGTTTACAAAACCTCAACACGTGTTTCACCATTCAATACATTCCTCATGCGTGTTCATACATAGTCATTAATTTTAGTAAGTTATAAATATAATATTTCGCTTATCTCCTCGATTGTACAAATACTATCCAAAATTCGCATTATAAAGGAAGTATATCCGTCCGCAGATCCAAAAATGTATCTGCATTACGTCCCTATCTTTATGACCTCTGCTTTGACCTGGATGTTTACTTTCGATATGATTCCGTTTTATAAATTTTCACTTGGAAATCAACCATCTGATATATCACCCTATGTGGTTATCTGGTAATGGTAATATTTGATATTTTATTCCAGGTAGAAGGCAACATTCGCAAATAATGGCATTTGCAGGGTTGAAAAAACAAATCAACAAGGCTAATCAGGTAAGTCCCGAGAAAATTTTTTTTAAATTATTCGACTCTTTGCTGTGTATTTTAAAATTTTCATATACATTCTGGAAATGCCTCCCAACTGTAATATGAAAATTACATTTAATGTGAGTTTGGGAAAGATATAAAGTTACCACAAATTTATGTGTTCATGTGTGTTCTAGATTTTTGAAGTTGCTTAGAAAACAGAATACAAATATAAAGTAGTAGCAGTGTGCAAATAACACGAGCATTTTCACTGCCAGTGAGAGGGAGTGAAATATTAATCATTAATAATTTTTATTTTTTTATGAACTCACTCTTACATAACCTCAGTGATATGATAGTTTTATGAAGATGCCAAAAATCGAAGTTGAGCAAGGTTCCCCAGAAGGTGATCAGTTGCAAAGCCAAGTTTTGACATCGATCGCCGAATTCGAGAATCGCCCTCTCCAGAAGAATCTAGATCCGTTGGGATTGGCAAGCGGTTTATCCCTGATTCTCTGATTGTGAAGTTCTTTGCTTTCATGTATTCTAAGTTTGCAGCTGTTGCGAGTATTAGCAAACCTAGTTCGGTTTTCCTCATTGGAATTTTTGCGCCACTGCCGGTGGGCGAGATTTTTGGAGGCGACAGCTTGCTCGCAATCTTTGTTGAACCAAAGTTTGCCGTTAGAAGTTCTTTTTATCGAAAAAGGAATATATACATCAATGGATGATAGAATAACTTCCGCGGCTTCAAAAGCACTCGTTTATGGATCACTAGAGCTGAAATAAACATCTAGCCGGGGGAAATTTCGAAAATGATCTTGAAAATCCTCCCACTCAACAGCGCGGCTTAGATTGTTCCCCAACATTTATCGGTTATTCACTCAATGCTGTCATACACATGCTTGTAACTAATAGTAATTGCTTTTAATGAAATTTACTAAAAAAAGTATGTTCACAACCGTCGATTTCATTTTGAAGTAAGTAAAAGTACAGCAACCTGAAGACAATACAAAACAAAAATGCGACGTTAATCTTTAAAGCGATTCACAGTTGCAATCTTACTTTATCACGCGTGACGCATCGGTTTGTCAGGCCGCTTGAATTTGTTTTCTTATCCGATATTCTTAATTTTGCGACAATTTAAAGATATCAATTTGAATTGTATGGTGTGAAGGGCAATTATAATGCATGTCCATGAAATGATTTAGGTAACTAACGTAATTATTTGATAAGGATTATTATTATTTTCGGGGTGAACTTTTCATGCAGTTGGCCCTTTAATTAACTTCAGCAGATTCTTTATATATTTAGCTTTGTTTATTTTTCAGGTTGTGGAAGATTTTATATCCAAAAAGCAGTAGGAGAATTGATAAGATTTATTATTGTATCCGTCTAAATAGCTTTCCAAGTATTACATATGATATAATTTATGGATTAGGCAGCATTTTCTGTTAAAGCTCCTCGTGTGTCACCACCACTTCGACTTCACACAATCACGACACACAAAATAATAATGAATTATATACATTATTAACCCTGAAGAGGCCTAATAGCAGCTCCCCCTATCATCACAAACAATGTAACAAAAACTAATGTTAACCAACTATAAATAAACGTTTTGAACTTGATACACATTAACCTTCCTCTTTAAACACTGCGCAGACCTTGCTCTTGTGGCGATTTCTCTGTAGCATGGTCAGAAATTGAAAGTAAAGCCAAACATGACTTACTACAAACATATTGTATTATGTAACGTAGTCAAATAAATATTATTATTGCCCTTACGGTCCCACTTGAAGGAAGCGGTGGGGAACGACCCCGCCATGTTAGCGGGTTGTATTTACCAAGTAATGTAGACTTCGTCCGTCTATATCATTCGTGTGCCTCCTGCACAAGCCTATGCACACCATTTCATGTAATCGATGTTAAAGTCGTTAAAAGATCGTCACCGCTATGGTTGTCAGAATTGGCCGGATACTCCTGGAAAGTGCCCGTGAAAAAACCAGGACAAAACTATCCATATGAGTTTTTAATTCTAGTTTTTCCATGAACTTGCGAGCGGTCTTCTACACGCCGTCCGTGAAAGATTTTCAAGGACTCAGATCAGTCCACCATGTCGGCGGGGCTAATTATGGTAAGATCTAATAGCCGATCACTAGTCAGCTGGCTTTTGGAAAAAAACCTCTTGAAGTGTTTATAAGCGAGCCGTTTGATAAAATCTGTGATCGACTAGATTTTCGCTGTCTCGCAAACGCCTCAATGAAACGTATCGGTCACTATTGGTTGTTATGATATGAAGTACCTTGTTCTGCATTCTTTCGTGCCTCAATAAGGGGGTGTCCTTGGTGCTGCAGAACACAACAAGCGTACAATATAGCTGGCCTGATTACTTGTTTGTACATC
Source organism: Leptinotarsa decemlineata (assembly GCF_000500325.1). Lineage (NCBI taxonomy): Eukaryota > Metazoa > Arthropoda > Insecta > Coleoptera > Chrysomelidae > Leptinotarsa > Leptinotarsa decemlineata. The sequence goes on from NW_019293712.1 coordinate 22,850, forward strand.
AGGAGCTTGTCAACACTAAGTTTGGAATTTCGTGCAATTAGAGAGTAGTTGCGTTTTATCGCCGCTCCCGCTCTTTGAATTGCCAAACTTATATGCTCTCGGAAATTCTAGCGCTTGTCTAGGAAAATAAAAAGATTTAGCAACTGATATTTTGATATAGTTCAATGGTGTCACAGTCATTTCAACAACACTTATCATAAATCAAAGTCCCCGTCGTATCTCTTTCAGCAACGCAAGTGATTCAAGTGAAAGGTTCATGTGTATAATTTATTAATCTTTTTTGTGAATTGATTGAAATATTACAAATCGAATATGCTACTTGGAGAGCTTTTATAGAAAACATTTGCCTTATCCCTTTGAATTTTAACAAACCAATTCATTACGATCTCAATCCTCATCAACAAAATAGGTTAGTTACCTCAAGCATTTCATACAAATTATAAATGTCCCTTACTTACATAATACAATTCGAATTGATATTCTAGGAGTTATCGCAAAATTAAAACTATCGTACGAAAAAATAAATTCAAGCGGCATGAGAAACCGATGCGACAAGGTAGTATTTTTGTTTTATATTGTCTTTATAAGTAAAGAGATACTTACATATTTCATATTTGAAACTGATAGTTATGAACATAATTTTGTTTGAGTGGTAGTTGAAATAAAAAGATATTCATCAAACTATAAGATGGATCTTGCTTTAAGTACTCGTAGCAATGGGTAGCTTTACCCATACAAATGGCTTCGAATGGTCTATAATGTTTCAAAACATTCTATAGCATTCGAGACTGTTTTGGAATGTTTCACATAGACCTGGAATATTCCAGAATGTTCTAGAATATGGTAAAATGCTTTCGATTACTATTGAATGTTTTGGACTGTTTTAGAAGTTTCTAAGGAGGCCCTTATATCTTCAAAGTACGCCCTTTAAGTTGAATCGGGAACCTCCTTTATGGACAGAAAAAATGTAGCCATGTATTCTGCTATGTACCGGTATGAAGTCGGGTCTTCCTTAGTATCACTGACCCTCTCTCCACCAGCACATCTTTGATAATTTTCAATAGCGTTTTTCGTCTGATTCCTGAATACCTTAAATAAGAACTAGTAAGCTTTCCCGACTCAAATACAGAACGAGAGTAATTTGCAGTATACGTCACCTCTCCCTTCGAAGAAGAAAGTGTGGTTTTGAAATATGTGACCTTTGCTGAATAAATTAGTCGTTTCAGATGCTATTAAAGCACTGTCTACAGCTTTGCGGCTTTACAATAGAGTTATTTTTGTGGTGGAAAGGGGATTTTTCAACATGTATACACGGGTGCCAGGGGATCACAAACCGCCCCATCCCGTTCTTAAATATCCCCTGAAACGAGCACTTTTAGGATACCTCCGCACATTTCTTCACATAAATGATTCACACGAGTAACGATAAAAGTTCAAATTACGATATCGCAGATCTTGGAAATGGCAGAATTTGCATTTCTTGATAGGTGGTGGTGGTATTACCCTAATAATTCTCAACCCCTAAATAGACGTGTTTTAGATGGATCCCACGATTGCTTTATTTATCGTGCACGTTCGAAACTGCGGAGTAGCTCCATTTATATATTTTGCTTTGAACTGATGTTAGAAAGATTCACTAAATCAGACTTTGACTTCCACAAGTGGCATTTTGCAAAATTTGAGGTGTCATTCAATTCCTAATTAACAATTTGAGCCAAGTTGCACCTAAAAATAGTTTTGAAGGATCAACAAATTAGTTAAATATAGTTTATAAAACTAAAAAACACGCTTTTGAAGGACATCGAACTGAAAAGTTGAAATATTTTTTTCTTAAATAAGCTTAAAACACTAACGAACGAAAAATACTAGTATTATTGAAAAAAAAAATCGACGGGCGCTTGATATACAAAAAATATGGCACAAAGCGCCCACTCTTTTTTCACAATAATACTAGTATTTTTCGTTCGTTATTGTTTTAAGCTTATTAAAAAAAAAAATTTCAACTTTTCAGTTCGATGTCCTTCAAAAGCGTGTTTTTAAGTTTTTTAAACTATATTTATTTTTCATTTTTTAGTTTCGTATGCTATTAAAGCGTGTTTTTTAGTATTTTAAGCTATATTTATTTTATCTAAACGTTGGGAGCCGTATATTGTTTGGAAAAATGACCATTGATATTTTCGGTTACGTACAGCGCCATCTGCCCGCAAATAGATCAAGCAATAATGTAGATATATCAAGGAGGTAACGTACAGCGCCATCTACCCGCGACAAGCAATAATGTCGATAATTCTGTCAAATACAGATTCCGGTCTTTAAGGTTACAAGCAAACTGACAAAAAAACATACATACAGGTGAAGCTAATATAAAGCGTGTAAAAAAGAGGAAATTGTCTTTTGCGAATATCCCAGAAACTAGTACAGATGTTCGAAATTTAAAAAAAACGATCCTCAAAGACTAGAAAGTTTCCAAAAAACATCGCAACTATCGGAACTGTAGCGGTGAAAATAGGGGTAAAACTGATGGTTAGGTTAGGCACGCGATGCCCGTTTCGGTAACAAAACAATTAACATTGAATGTGAATATTAAAGAATGAAAATTTTATAACATAACATGAAGGATACTGAAATAACAATAATTTGAAAGTCAAACAAAATTTTATCGCATGAAACCGTTTTCCTTTTGAAAACTTCAAAAAATATCCTCGCCGAAAACATTTTTAAAAATCCCGTTTTTTATGAAGAATCAGATATTGAAAAAAACCTGAAAGAAACTTGGATATGTTTTTTAAATATTCTGATCGGTTTATTTTCCCATTGACATTAGCTTAATGCTTATAATTTTTTTTAATTTTTCATTCCCAAAAAAAAGTTTTGGAAAAATGTAGCACCAGCATCATCAACCAGTGACCACCCCCCACAACATGAGGAAAGTGATCATTGTTTTAGGGAATCAAGTGCCCTGAGTAGATGCAATGCACCAAGAATGCCAGCTTTTGTGCGGTTAAGATTTCTTATTGCGTCCTGTCATGTTGAAATTCGATAGTAGAGAGAACATCATTCAACCAAGGACTCGAATATTTCGAACAACCATATAAACAGAGTATTCTGGATGAGTCCGAAGAAAAAAATTTCAATATTTCATCCGTTTCTTCTCTTCTTTTCGGACGACATTTGTCCCGCCCGGAGCTGAAATATCCTCGACGAATTTCCTCTTGGTCTGATGTTCCAGAAGAACTACATGAAGGTTAGCTCAGTGGTGGGGAATGAATAGTTTCTATAAATTTGGTACCTATCATTCCTCACAACGGATTCAATAGCTTCCCAATCGTAAGACAACACCGTAAATATCGTAAATATCGTAAGGGTACTGATGATAGGAGAGATTAGATTTTAAGGAAAAATAGTTTTGGTTTTTTACGTCCCCATGTTAAAACAAAAAATGTGGGAAACTTTTGACGAAAGGAAAAAAATAATTGACTTGAAAATAAACTCTTTGCAAAAATGCGTAGAACGTGCACAGATATTTTTTCAGATACAAACTAGAGGAGAAATCCTTTTAGTAACGACTACTTTAATATACACTTTGAATCACAACACGAAAGAAAAAAGCCTTTTGAAACAACTACTTTAATGTGGAAAATGAATTATGTGAAAATCATATTTTCCTATTCAGATTGTACTTTAAATATTGGTTATGGATTTGAACATTTGCAAGATCGCCACACAAAGTGATATATGAAAGAGCAATGATATAAAACGGAAATCTACCAATAAGTGTAATTCGTAAAGTACTCTCAAATTGTATCTTGTACTCTCAAGTTTCGAGTCAAAAATACTTGTCTTCAACGCTCCATCAGCACCTTTTTGAACTTTTGAAGACGAAAATGCATACACCTCTCACACATTCGTAGGGTTATTTTATCCCAGCCACAGGCAGGCATTTCGTTTAAATTGAAAGGGGTATATTTTCTGGAGGGATTAGTTATTGGGAAAAATCCCTTTTCACACAACTACTTTCACATGAACATTGAATTACACGAAAAAAAAGTTATTTCGAAAATATTACATTCATGTGAACGTTCAATCACAAGAAAATAACTTTTTCACGGCCAGTCTGTACTCCAAACATTTGTTACGTAATTAAAACAATATCATTCATAGGAAAACTGAAATCGTGTAATTCATTATTCATGTTGAAGTAGTTATTTAATTCGTATCTGAAAAAAACTGCTGTGCATGATCTACACATCTTTGTTAACAATTTATTTTGAACCCAATTGCTTTCTTTCTTTTTTCGGAGATTAAAAGTAGAAAACCAAAATGGCCGTAATGAAATTAGTGAGCAATATTAAAATATTTTCTTTCAATTTTAAGATTTTTAAGTAATCTCGTTCTCCTGATCATAATCACGGACAACTCCGACAAGACGTTGGCTGTAATTTCAATTTTTTAATGCTATATAAAGAAGCAGAAAAGATTAAAGATTACCTTAATGAAATGATAAGGACAAAGGGGAAAGGAAAGCTTAAACCGCAGAGAATTTTATAATGAGAAAGCTTTTCGAACAGGAATTTGTATAACGGCTTCCAACAGGGACTTCCTAACTTTGACAATTGATAACGGCCATCTTGTTGTCTTCATCTGTCTGTTTAGTTTTTATTTATTCAGTCTGTTTTGCCAAATCACCATAGATGGCTATAGTATTCACAACACGTGCAAATAATAAAATTGTTTTATCAAAATGGATGTTCTATTCGGGCAACGTACCGCGCGCTTCGCTAATTTTACGGTCGCCATAATCGTCCTATCAAGAGGACTATTCGCACTGTGGTGGATAAATTTGAATCCACTGGTTCAGTAAACGATCGACCAACACCTGCACGTCAAAAAATGCAAGATCTGCCGAAAACATCGCCGCTGTCTATAAGACTGTGCAGAATAATCCAAGGCAGTCAATTTCGCGTCGCTCACAAGAACTCGACCTTTCGCTGACCACAATTTACATCGTGACTTGGGCCTGCACCCGTGCAAAATTCATATGAACCAGGAACTGAAATCAAACAACCGTATAGACAACGACAAGTGTTCGCTGAATGGGCTCTGGAGCAGTTGACAACTCATCCTAATTTTCATCGAAGAATCATTTTCAGCCATGAAGCCCATGACTGGATGAATGGGTACATGAACAAACAAAATTTTCGAATTTGGGACGATACCAATCCACATGACGGCCTGGCCACGGGGATCGGCGGTGCGAACGTCGAAGCGGGAGGCGAGGCGACCATTCGCGCGACACCGTTTGCAAGCCACGGGCAGTCACGTTCGCCGCCGCGACTAATAGTCCGACAGCGAAATGTCTTTATCGAATTTATTTAAATATTGCTTGGAAAGTAATAGTTTGTTAGTTCAAGACCTAATATTTGTAAGAGATTGTGGAGTACATGATTTGAATAAGAATCGGGGTGCAGATGGAGAATTCTACAAGAAGTACGAGAAATACAGATTATATCCAGAAAATGTAATTTATTGCAAAAATCTAAATTAAATGACAGTAATTTTTCATACAACTAAAACAAAAACTTCTAACTTGTAATTGACGGTAGAATGAATAATGAATTTCAACTTCAGTCTCCCAAATAGATGGTCTAGCTGGTATTTGAGCAGTAAAAATCTCGGTGTTCATTTTTCGCGGCGAAAGCAACTAAACTCGTTTGATCACTGCACTATTCGCCGCGACTGCCGCTCGACTCCGTGGCTCGTGCCGTACTGATCCATGTATTTGTTTTACTCGCCCTTCGCGACGCAAGTCGCCCACGCGGTTCGCTTGGTACATTTCGTCGCCGTTGCGCGTGGCTTCATAAGCCTAATTGCACACACACCGATTGTGGACGGCCGATTTCATACCGGTCGTCCAAATTCCAATAGTGAACCACATGTAGGAACGGGACCTTGCACACATACCTATCGGTGATAGACGCCGATCACCGGTCGGCGTGTGTGCCAGGTCCCGTACCCACATATGGTTCACTATTGGAATTTGAACGACCGGTATAAAATCGACCGTCCAAAATCGGTGTGTATGCATTTAGCGTAACGCTAGTTGCACACACCGATTTTGGCCGGCCAGTATAAAATCGGCCGATATTTTATTGGTAGCGGGTGCTTGCACACCCACCGGATTTTTATCGGTCAAACAATCAGTTGCTTTGTTGTCGTAATTAGTACGCACTACCAAAACGAAGTTAATGCGTAGTAACTACAATTTCACCGAGCATTCGAGACTGGAATGGTCGGTAAAAGACCGGTGAGTATGCAAGAGTGTATTCAGTTATGTACGCCACTACTTCCCGGTACTGCCGGCGATACAGTGGCAGTGGACGGCTGCTCACCGGTATTTTACCGGCGACGATCACCGGTCGGCGTGTGTAGACCTTGCACACATGCATTGGCTGTCCAAAATCGGTGTGTGTGAAACTAGTGTAAGGCCTTACTAGCGTAAGGCACACCGATGCTTACCGGTGATCGACGCCGATCAACGGTCGGCGTGTGTACCAGGTCCCGTTCCCACATGTAGTTCACTATTGGAATTTGGACGACCGGTATAAAATCGGCCGTCCAAAATCGGTGTGTGTGTGCATTTAGCGTAAGTACATTGCTATGCGTTTGTTTCAGTCGCTAGACGCTTCGCCGTTCGCACCGCGCGAATATTCGCATCGGAGAGTGTCCCGTGGTCAGGCTGTGAGAGCCAATGCATCCCGAAAAAGTCACTGTTTGGTGTTTATTTTGGGCTGGCGGCGTCATCGGTCCTTATTTCTTTGAGCCATCGCTGTCAACGGCGAGCACTATAGGTCGATGATTACAAACTTCTTTTGGCCTGAATTGGATGATCTGAACATCAACGAAACGTGGTTTCAACAGCACGGCGCTACGTGCCACACAATTCATGCGACATTGGATATTCTGCACGAGCGATTTAAGGGCATGATCATCTCATGTGGACGTTTTCTTGTGTGGTTTTCTTAAATCGCAGGTGTATGCGAATAAACCACCAACCACAGCGGTCCACAAAGCCAACCTAACCCATGCCATCCGTCAAATTCAGCCTGATTTATGCGCCAGTGTCATGGAAAATTGGACGTTTCGGATGCGCTCCACCCAGGGAAGAATGTATACACATTCTAGATTATTGAGTTGTCAAGTTTGGTTGAGTTCAGTTTTATAGGACTCGTTAAAATAAACATAATTTGATCAATAAACATTTTTGATGTTTCTAATTATCAGTACGCAAAATAAAATTTTTCCAATTTTCCAATTTTCCAAACTTTGACCAATATTTCCCGAACTGAAGCAATCGGATATTTTGTTGACCTCCTTGATAGGAACCGTAAAGTTTCCATGTGTTTTGTCGATATTTTCAGTTTCCCGTCGCCAATTTTTTGAAGTTAATTAAAATTTTGGTTTCTGAAATAATTTCTGAAATGATAGCAATCACGGAAAACTGTAACAGCAATATTTCCTGTTTATTCAAGTTCATTCAAAAACAGTGAAGTCTGTTTACAACTTGATTTCATACATTTTGGAATGTTTCTGGAGCATATATATTTTTCCAATTATCATATTTATTGTTTATTTGCAGATTCATAATAAGAAACAGCTGATACGATTTTCACAAATGAATCACTGTTGGACATTGACTTGAAAGACTTATCAAACTTTCCTTTTCATTCGGAAAAAAGTCTTGGCGACTCCTGCAATATTCTACTCCCAATACTTATACATTCAGTATGAATAACTTTCTTGATTATTTGTTTCTGGTGAATTTTTAAAAAGGTCATGGATGAGTGGCTTCCTTGTTAAAACGATATATTCGATATTGCAAAATTATAATACTTTGTGGGAAGAAACGAATATGCTTAAAATGAATAAGTGTTTCTCTTGATGAAAAATGAGAAATGAAACTTTCTGTTTTTCACCACTTTCATTTGTAACTAACGTTACTGCAGTTTCGGAAATTTGTGGTAAAAAAACATAGAAAGTTTCATTTCACATATTTCATGATGATCTCCTACCTGAACGCAGTTAACTCAAAAACTCTCCAAAGGATTTTCAAACGGTTTTTACCAATCGAGTGATTCACGAGGAAGCTTTTTGTTCATAAGTCATTAATGTTTGGTGTATATTGGTTAATATTGACGGTGTTATCCGAACGAAGTCAACGCTGTGGAGCTATCCATGTGAAGCCGGAGAGTTTTCAGCTTTCCAATTACCACATTATATGAGGTAATTGGAAAGTGGTAATTCAGACGACTGCGATATTAACCTTTATCAAATTGAAAACATTAATCCACCTAGGAAATAGTGGGGCTTTCACTCAATAAATTCAATTTAAATGCTATTATCCCAACCTTGTGAAAAATTCTACCCACAGGTGGAAAAGTCTCAAGAAATTCTTTACAATTTTAGGATTACAGTCATTAAAGATCCTTAAATCCTTATGATCATAAAGTCTCCTAGTTACATGTCTATATATACGCGACTGTAATTTTTTTTGTTTTCGGCATCGAGAAGGCAATTAAAAATGCTACTAGTTTGCCCATTTAACCGAATAGCATCAATAATAACAGTTGGCAATGGTTCCGACTTAATTTGGAACACCCATACCGTATTGTGCGATTTGGTTTCAGATTTTCCGGATAGCTTTTGGCAAATAACCTGCATGTCCAGTTGATATTTCGATTACATTCACCATATATCATGATAAAATAAAAAAATCTTTCTTCCAAGAATTCATAAAATACACTCATCTATACTAATGACATCAATGAATCAACAACTACGTTCATTTGTTTCCATAGCATTCCTATTGTATTAAACGATAAGCGATAAATAGAAATTTTCATCCAATACCCTAGATGCCGATGAAATCAGTTGTACTGTAAATAAATGCCTAGAAGTTAACGGAAATGTTTTCGAACATATTTTGAAATTGTTTTTATATTCTGTGTGTGATATTTTTGAATTTTCGCTCTTTTATGAAACATTCGGAATAAACATTTTTCAATTCATCATTTATTCATCTGAAATCCTGTCTTCAATAAAAACCTAACGAAAAATTTTTAACTCTGATAAACTTTCTCTTAATGTTTGAAATAAAGGTTTTTT